>QANU01073048.1:314551-370952 GCA_003254905.1 Nissolia schottii | reverse complement strand
TTTTTTTTTTTAAGAAAAACTCCAATTTTAAAAACCTAAATTGTGGAATATTAACCCTGCTCCTGCTCCCCCCAAACCGCCGTTTTCCCTATGCCCACCGTCACCGTCATCGTCGCGTTCGAGGGTCTTTTCTCTATGGTCTTGTCTCGCGTGCGTCTCTAGTCCGTCTTCTCTATCGGCGTCTCTCTCTCTGGTCTGTCTTCTTTGACGGCGTCGCTCTCTCTTGTTCGTCTTCTCTGCCGGCGTCCGCCACTCTCCGCCGCGCCACCCATTCTCCACCGAGACCCAGAAAGGTAAGGGAGTCCTTCCACCGCGTCACAAATTTCTTGCTGGCTAAGTGGGACCTTTGTCCAACATGTCTGAATCCTGCACAGTGAAATTTTGTTAATTTGCTTGAGGCCCCTGTTAACATATTATGACATATTAAGTCACAAAAACATAAAGCAAAGTGAGAGAGAAGAGGTATAAGCAAAGTGAGAGAGAAGAGGGATTCCCATACCTTTCTGGGGTCGCAGTGGGTAGTGGCTTTGGCTGTTGGAACGAGAGAGAGAGGGACCCCGGACAGAGAGGGACAAGAGATGAACGACAACACAGACGAGAGATGGACGATAGATAGGGACGCCAGATGATAGAGAGGAGAGGGAAGACACGCAACTGTGATGGAAGGCGTGGGGAAGACGGTGGTTTAGGGGAGCAGGTCCACGGACGACGTCAATGGGTCATATATTATGGGGGGGATTTCAAATTTGGGGATTTAGGTTTTCAAAATTGTTTTTTTTTAAAAAAAAAATCGGGTTGGGTCTGACCGGGTCATGGGTCAAAGTAAAAAAATCAGGTTATGCCACGTGGCGGGTCCACGTGGCATGCCACGTCCGCGACGTTAACTGACACGTCATCACTCTCAACCCCCAAACATCCACAGGAACCAAAATCAAACTTCCAAAATTTACAGGGACTAAAATCTCTACTGAGGGACTTAAACCAAACTGTCTCATTTTACATGGGCTGAAAACTTAATTAACCATTTTTTTAATGAGTTGTCCGTATTTGTTGTCTTTTTTCATTGTACATGTAGCAAAGCTCTTGGAAATTACTTTGCTTGCAATGAGGTTTGAACCTAGGACTTCATGCATGCTACCCAAACCTTTCACCACTAGACCATCGTAGTGAATTTTTAAACAAAAATACTATTTGTACGCCCCAAAAGTTGAAACTCTATGTACACTACACAGAGAAACAAATATTATAAAATAGATAAACAAATGTTACAACATAGATAAACAAATATTGTCATCAAACATTTATGTGTACATGGACACCCATTTGTATGTTTAATATTACTTATTTATGTGTTTGATAATATTTGTTTCTCTATTTATTTGTGCATGCATGAAGGCACATATGTTTAATGTTGCTCATCATGTGTTTGATAATGTTGCTTTTTTGATTTGTAAGCCATGTTTCTCTATTTTGCAATGCTTATTTTTCTCTAATGTGTATATAAGGTGTTTTTGAGGTGTACGAATAATAAGACTGTTTTTTAAATTGATGTATGTAAATACAATTGAGGAAACATACTGACAATAAAAGGAAATTTTACTAACATTTTTAAATACACTTACTTCTTCATAGATTTTACCACCTTTTATTAGGAATGATATTGTACACTAGTGCATATATAAGAATTTTCCATGAATTTGTGTGTACATATAAGAATGTTCCATTCATTTGTGCACTGGGCTGAGTTGGGCCTGTACGCCTTCGTGGCTTTGTAATGAACTTCCATGACCAAAAACAAATAGAAGCTAGTGACCAAAAATATGCAGCTCCACATAATAAACTCAATCACACTTCTTATTTAAGTTGTGAAATTGACCAAAAAGTAGAGAAGTAGATCAAAGATATTTTTAGTTGACAATAGCCCAAATCAAACTATACTTTATCAACAGAGCTTGGGTGCCAATCAAGGTGGGCTGAATATTGAAAGAGACAGCGAGGGGGATTTGGCTATCTCATTGTATTTGAGCCGGCCTGTAAGTTAAGCACAAACTTAATGAGTGATTGCCCATTTGGTGAGCTGAGTTTAATGAAGTAATAGAGTTGCGCAGAGAAAATTTATCAGAATAAAACATGGAAAATAGTTAATCCCTATGATGAAATAATTATAAAGTTATTTTTAAAATAAATATTTTTTTTATAAAAGAAGTCGATTTAAATCAATTTCCCGTATAAATATTTTTTTTTAAAACAGAAGTCGATTCAAATCAACTCTTGTATAAAAAAAATTATTATTTTTTAAATAGTAGTCGATTTAAATCGACTCTTGTGTAAGTCTTATGAATAGGAGTTGGTTTAAACTGGCTCTTTCACAATTCAAACTCTATCTATGTAGAAAAATCTATTTCTCTCTCTAAATATCTTGAGGGGTTGAATTTTTGGTTCTTAGTGCAATGGAAAATGCAAATTTGATGTGTCTAAACAAGGTCAATTATATCCAACCTCAAGTGAGCATCCAAGTACGTAGATATTTTTACCACAATATTTTTGTGTTTCTATTTATGATAGTGTTGCAGAAATTATGAACACTTTTAGTGCAAGTAACGTGTTTGATGAAATGCCTTCAATGTTAGATTTATAGATTTATACTTTTATAATTAAAATGTTTAGTAGATTGATAAGACAAATGTTAGATTAGTGTAGGTCAAAAATGGTAGCGTAGATTTATAGATAAATAAATAAATTGTTTGATAAATTGATAAGGTATATGTTAGATCCATAGAGTTTTGGGGAACTTGTATACCATAATTGTCGATTAATTTATGAATTTCACTGTGAAATAAATTATAGTTGTTGATCTATAGATTTTTTAGGAACTTGAATGCAACATTTGTTGTCATATTTTATAATTTTATTTAGAGTCACTTTTTATGAGCATAATTAGTTCGAATACCCTTTTTTTTATGTAATTTTGTATGCTCGTGTGTTGAAGACTCGACAATATTCAAATTTTGTAGCCTCAAGATTGGCATCGATCGACTGCATGCAAAGGATGCAAAGGGTGCTGATGGGACCGAATGATGTGTATTTCATGTAAGATAGCACGAGGCATGTGAGATTAGTCGTCCTGCGCTTTGAGTCGTCGGCAGCGGTGGTGACCCAACGTCCTCCTCCTCTTCTTCTACTACTGTTTTTCTGCGGTGATGAGAACCAAATTTGGGTCTGGTGGCGGTTGAGGTTCGGTTGGCGGTGGTGACTGTAGTGGTGGTTCTGTTAGCTGCGGTGGTTGTAGGTATGATGGCGTTGCTGTCGATGACTATGTATATGTGGGCAGAGGTTGTTTTGGTGGTGGAGAGGGTTGTTCATAGTAGAATCCAAGATTATTAAACTCGAGGGTTTAAGAAAACTCGTGGAGCCTCCATAAACTCGTACGAGTTTACCTATTATTAAAAAATATTTTTAAAACTTATTATGCTACAAAAATATATTTAATAAAACTTGAAATTCATAAATATTTTTAACTCCATAACAAAACACAAATAAAGATGAAATATATGATTTCTAAGTTCAATTCATACGTAATACTCATTCCAAGTTCACAACAAAACACACTAAAAGGAAGAGAAACTATAAAGT
This sequence comes from Nissolia schottii, assembly GCA_003254905.1. Classification (NCBI taxonomy): domain Eukaryota; kingdom Viridiplantae; phylum Streptophyta; class Magnoliopsida; order Fabales; family Fabaceae; genus Nissolia; species Nissolia schottii. Next base: position 367,319 of record QANU01073048.1, on the reverse strand, counting down.
ACTAAATTACAATATAGTTCAAATACAAAAGTTTCAAAACTCAAATCCTCCAACATCGTCAATATCATCTCCATCATCATCTTCCTCTTCATTAAACACAACTTCATTTTCATCAACAATTACATCATTAAGTATAACATTTCCAACATCTACATTAATGGGATCATCAATGGGAACATCAGGGATCACATTTTCGGCATCCACTTCAATAGCATGATGTTCACCTTTGACTCTATCAACATTAGTCTCAGTAGTATGCCCACTAGCTAGCAGGATCATTCATTGGTGGTGGTGGTGGTTAATCACTCTTATCATCGGCTTCATAAACATCATCCTCATTTTCTTGTTCAGTGACCCATTCATAATCAGAATTGATATCATCAAAAAGAAGAATGAGATTTATCTTTATTTGCTTACTTTTTAATTTGAAGTTGTACATCACATAGACCAAGTCATTCATCTTTTTCTGGTGCAAGCGGTTTCTTCTCTTTGTATGAACCTAAAATCATAATAAAAGATCCAAAAATTTATTATCATACTTATAAGTACGAAAGCAAACAAACAATTATTACAACTTACAAGCCAAACCACAAAGTTTAAACAAATCAAATATTAACTTATGCTAAATCTAAACAAAGCTAAACAAATCAAATTAAGGAAATAGAAACAAGACTATGGATTAACTTCACTTACCATTTCAAATGCACTCCAATTACGCTTACATCTAGAGGAGCTGCATGTCAAGCTAAGAACACGGATAACAAACTCCTTCAATTTTGGGCACCCATCACCATAAAAATCCCACCATTCGGGAAGTAGCATAGTCTTCTAACTGTTCTTTACAGTGTCAATACCACACATACCCCTAACATAATGAAAATCAGGCAGCTGCACACTAGTCTTATTCCCCTCAGTATGATCAAGAACCAATTTTCCCATACAATTATACAATCCTTGTTTGATATCAGCATCATCAGAATTAAAAGTTGGGTCATCATGAAAATGGAGATTAAGGTAATATGCAGTAGCATGTAAAGGCTTATGAAATTGGCCTGCGCACCTCTCATCAATAATTTTCAAAATAGGTTCATAACTGCAAACAAGTATAAATTTAAAAGAACATTACATATTCTTCTATAAGAAATAAACAAGATAAAGTTGAACAAAGATTCAATTAGAATTGAAGTATACATTTTCTTAACTTGACGAAAGTTGTTCTTTATCCTTTCCTTAGTTGAATGCATTGCATCATTTATGAAACCTATAGCTGGTTTTTCATCTGAGTCAACCAAACGAAGGACGATAATGAGAGGAGAAGCAGCCTTGAGACAAATGAGTATGTTCTTCTAAAATCGGCTATCCAAAGCCATGTTTTGGATTCTTTTCCCCTTAGATGTAGATGTAATTTTACTTGATTTCCACTCCCTTGAGCTAAACATGCTTATTTATTAGTGTTGAGCTGTTGTCATTAAGACAAGATAAAGTCAAATAGGCAGTGGCAAATCTAGTTGCCCCTGGCCTAATCAAGTCTTTCCCCTCTGTAAATTTCTTCATGAGGCTAATGAGCATGGTTCTTCCATAGATGTAGGTAGTAATTCCTCTTCCCTTCTTTATGGTTGTTTGATGCACCTTTAAGTTTTTTTTTTTCCAAATCCTCCAATATCAAATCAACACAATGCGCAACACATGGCGTCCAAGACAACCTAGTCCTTTGTTGCATTAACATTTCTCCAGCAACTTTATAGTTTGTAGCATTATCTTTAACCACTTGGACTACATTCTCCTCCCCCACAAAGTTTATAGCATCATCCAACATCTTCAAAACTTTATCAGTAGTCTTAGATATGTCAAAAGTTTCCAATGAATACAGGAAAACTGTTCCAATAGGGCTATTCACCAAAAAGTTACAAATACTACGTCTTTTCTTATCTGTCCATCCATTAGACATAATTGAACAACCAATTCTCTTCCACTCCTCCTTAAATTCTTCAAGACTCACATCAATATTCTCCACTGCTTTTTCAAAAGTTTTTCTCTCATGTCATGAAAGGAAGGAGGTTTATACTTAATTCCATATTTTCCAATCATCTCACAAAATTTTGCAAACTCGGGATTCTTAACAACATTAAAAGGCAAGGAACATGTGTAGAAGAATATGCCGCACTGGTAATTAACTTGATCCTTTAACTCCCTCTTCATGACGTGGTTTACTGTTGCCTAAGTTCCCCCTCCACCTTTTCCCTTTGTACCAAAATTAATAACACATTTGCCTTTATCTTGGAAAAAATGACCCTTTTCAGTTTCTTCAACATAATCCTCATCAATTTTTCTTTTCTTTAACGATTCTTCTTTAGCCTCTGTACAAACCTTCAAAATCAACTCTTTAACTTCTTGATGCACAGTAGCACAAGCTTCGACATCTTCTCTACCACCAGCTAGATGATGCTTGAATTTAAAAATTCCTCCACTAATAATTTTTTGAGCAATAATTGCATTTAACCTTCCTAGCATTTCTTTGAACATCAATCTCATGCTTCCATCCAATATCAAGTCTATTTCCAGCGGCGTTTTTTCTTCTAAAGGTAGCACCACGTCTAGTGCCCGACCCCGTTGACCTTGATGCAGTTCTGACCCAACAGTTTCGGGCATCCTAAAATGCAAAGTAGAAATATATCCATCAATAATCAATCTCATTCATCAAATATATCCCTTATGGATTTTCTTCCTTGAAGTGTACATTTTGGTCAATCTATTCCATAATTCAACAACAATCACAATTTTCTCATGAAAAATTATTGTACACACAAAACTAAAAAGTTCAAATCCGTTCAAGATTAGACCCTAAGAGAAAATAACCATAATACTAATATTTTTCCAAAATGACATTACATGTTATGCAACAATTTTCATAGGTCTATGCTAGACAAAGCTAGATTAGAAGGGGCATTAAAAAGCCATGAAACTCAAAATTTTTCACTCATGGTGATTGGTGACTCAAAACCAGCTTTGTCTGTTCTATAGTCCTTCAGCTTCAATTAAAAGCTCAAAATGAAAAACGAAAAAATTAACTTGAAATTATTCAGAGAACCTCAACTGTGACCAATATGTTCTACCATTCAAACCGCATAATCAACTTCAAATAAAATAATATTCTAAAACCACAACCAAACAAAAATTCATATGAAATTTGACTAATTTAGTGAAGGGTCATTGCTAGGCACCAAAAATAAAAACTTCACATTTCAATTTGAGGATTAGAATAGAGAGCAGAGATGAGAGTGTTAAACGTGAAAAAATCAATAAATGGGACACCAAAAAATATAAGAGAAAGATAGATAACAGAGAAATAACAATTGTATTATCTGAGAGTTGTTGTGTTTCTTTACATCGGAGGCTGAGCCTATATATAGGCTGAAGACTCAACGATCAAAACACAACGGCCAAAGATAAATTACAATCAATTTAAAAGATTACAATTAAATCAAATCAATCAAATCAAATCATTTACAATCATAAATTATTCTTAACAGAGAGAACAGAGAACAGAGAACCAACAGAGAACACAGGGATGACGGGGTGATGGGGTGAGAATCAAACATTCAAAATTTTACCTCAAAATCAAAGAATCAAAGGGTCTGTGGTGATGGAGTAGAGACGGAGCAGGAGTGGTGACAGAATGGGCACAAGTGGGCGAGTGGTGATGGAGCACGAGTGGCCTAAACGATGGAGCACAATGGATCAGCGACAGAGTACGATAGAGCACAAGCGACGAAGAAGCACGATGGAGGAACACAACGGAGCACGATGGCACGACGGAGCACGATTGCAACTCTAAAACACTCAAAACAACCTAAATCGAAAATCTCAGAGACGTCCAAAACGACGCCGTTTTGCTTGTTTTGTCCTCCTTAGGTAAACTCGTGAAATCAGCACTAAACTCGCGATTTTATGCAATTTTAACCGAGTTCAGCCGAGTTTACCCAAAAACAAGTTTACATACGAGTTAGCTCAATTTTACTACATGGGAATGTAAACTCATACGATTTTATGAGTTAAACGCGATTTTAATAACCTTGGTAGAATCTAAGGCTCTCTTAGTGGTCATGGTGGTATTGGTTGTTTTGTTGGTAGTGTTGGTGATGGTGGTAGCAGTTTGGTGGTAGTGCTGAGTCAAGTGGTGGTTGTTGAGGGCAACGATGAAAAGTTGTCGATTGTTGGTGGTGGTTCTGATGGGGTTTCTGGTCATGGTAGTATTTGTGTTTGGTTGTGGGTGTTGGAGGGTTTGTGGGTGGTGGTGGATATTGTGACCATAATTGGGGATAGAGTGGTTTTGGTGGTGGAAATGGGTGAGTTGTGGGTGGTGGATATGATGGTGGTTGGTATTTTGGTGGTGATGATTGTGACCAGATTAATGGTATTGGCTGTGTATCTATTGTTGGTGGCGTTTGTTGTGGTGGGTAAGTGTTTGTCCACATTGATTGGTTATGTGGTTGTGAAGATGCTTGATAAGGGGATTGATAGGGTGACAGTGGTGTTGAAAATGGGTTGTAAGATGATAGTAGTGGTGTAAATGGAAACATGGCGATGGTGAATTATAGGCGAGAGCACCAATTATTATGACTCAAGTCCATGAAAATAATTTAATTACCACGTTGAGTTTCATTGTTTATTAAATGTAAGACTCACTTTCTTTTAGGGTTGATGTTCATAGCAGTTTCACTCTATCAACACTAGCTAATCATTTCCTTCTTGATGGCTTCACTCATCTATTAGTATTTGGTCCGATAGTGAGCCCCACTATCGACCTTAATCCAATTTGTAGGTAGTACTTTCTGTGACCCAACCTCTCAATGGGAGCATCAAATGTGACAAAAAAGAAAAACTAAACTATCAAAGCTAATTTGACTACTAAAGGCTAAGAACTACAAAAGATAAACATAAACATTCTTCATTTCTTATTTATAATAAATACTAGTTATTCTAGAACATTCCTAGTGACACGTGTCACTCTTTAATTTGCCATAAGGAATTTTTAAAAATATTTTTCTATATCATAACGTTATATCATATTTACCTAATATCTTACTAGCAGGGCTTCACTAAGTGTCTGCCAAACAAATGATGCAAGAGTCATAAATAGATGTAATAAGAAAGGGAGAGTTTGAAACAAATTAACATAGGAAGAAAATTTAAAATTAATGTTGAAACCTGGATTTGATCAAATGAGTTTGAAAAATGAATTAGTGGGGTGTGGGAACAGTTAATGGGATGTGAAGATAATGATGATTTTGACCCAAAAAAATTAGTTACACAAATGTTTAGGGAGGATAAAGATGGAAGAAAGGGTGCCTTTGGAATCAAATGAAATAAGAAATGATTTGATTTGAATTGTAAATAATTACATGTTTGGAATTAACTACATAAGATGAGAATGAAATTGACTTAGAAATCAATTACCATGTTTTGAATTCAATAAAATAGTAATTGAAATTTTTTAAAACATTATTTTTTTATAAAAATATTTTTTTTGAAAAATAAAAATTATATTTTGGGGAAAATGTTTTTTAATTTTTTTCCAAAAAAAATTGTTTGGAATTTTTAAAAAAAATATTTTTTAGAAAAAATATTTTTTTAGAAAAAGTTTTGGAAATTTTTTTGGGAAAAAATAGTTTTGGTAATTTTTTTGAAAGAATATTCTTTGAGAAAAAAGAATTTAGAAAAAAATATTTTTTAAAAAAGAAAAGCTTTTGGAAAAAAATAGGAGTAAACTAGTATTTTATAATAATAAGTTTGATTCGGCGATGATAATAGAGTTTGTAAATTTAGTTAGTTAAATAGAGATAAAATAGTGTCTTATGTTAAAATGAATTCAATTCCAAACAAAATATCACAAAAGTGATAGGACTTCTAATATAAGTAACTTGAATATTTATGGATTTAGAAAATCAAATCAATTCAATTTTTTATGATATCAAACATTGGAATTGATTTGCCAATCAAATCATTTCTCATCTTGTTTGATTCCAAACATATCCTAAAAAGTTGGATACTAAGAGAAGTTATGTCCATGAATCATCTTTATTGTATTGTATAGATAATGTTCTAATTATCCTAATATCATTTCCTATCAATTATAGAGGGAGTTGCCATCGTTATTCTTTGGTGGCAACCTTGCAGCATTTTCTTTTTCGTTATTTAATTTTTTTTTTATGTTTTTGTTTCCCATTGTGGTGTTTTCGTTCTTTTTTATGGTTGAAGTTTTTTGTTCTCCTTTCTTTCTCGTTTATGATTGTTTTTGTTTATCTTTGTGAGATTTCATTTATAAAATATTACAAACAAAGAAGATATACATATTTATCGTAAAATGAAACATAATGCATTTTTTAAATTACAACATTAACCATGTTAATTTTTAATATAAAAGATGCTTAGACATCGATAATTTTTTAGTAAAGAGGAGAATTGCGTATCTTCAGTTAGTTCACAATAAAAAATGTAGTTATATAATTATATCATATTAATGTTATAATTAATATATTATTTTTAATTTATAATTACAGTTAAATTGCTCTATAGATAAAATTATTCTTTTATCGTAAGAAGAACATCAATTTTAAATTTGATCAAACTCGAGTTCGAGCCGAACCGAGCCCATTATTTCCGGATATTTTGTTCTGACGAGATTATTATTATTATTATCATCATTGGATTTAGTTTGAGTTTTAACAATGTTCACTCAAGTCAACTCGAGCTCGTAGGTCTAGGGATAAAATATCAATATTTAAAGAATATTTTATTTTACTTAAATAAAGTTTCACGGTAATTTTGATAAAAAACGCAGAGATAAACAAAATTAAATGCAAACAAACAAATATTTTTGATTTGAATGTATGATTTTTAAAATATTTTATTTTTAAAATTAAGTTAATTTATTTCATTATAATATTCTCTGTTAATCTGTTAATCAAATATTAATCTTATATATAATATAATATTACAGCAGAAACAACAGCATTTCCAATTAATAACATAACGTAATGATTAAAAGGAAAATTGTTTTGTACCAAGGAACAACGTTAAAATCAACGTGATGTATCGGTATAAAAATAAAAATAGAAAACATGCAAAAAAATAATAAAAATATATTTCAATTTGGAAACGTAAAAATATATTTTAACCATAAAAAAATGGAAACGTAAAAAAAAAATGGAAGAGAGAGAGAGAGAGAGAGAGAGAAGAGCTTCTGGGCGAGGATTTCAATTTGAAGGGTAGTAAGTAGCAGAAAGCCATGATTTTCAATGTAACTCGCCATCTCCGATCTATGCCTTAACCTCACTCGTCTCTGTAAGCTTCCCATTTTTTCCCCTTCTTCGCCATCTCAATCTCCATTTAGTTCCATTTTCATTGCAAATTTCTTCTTCTTATGTTTTTTTTTTTTTTTTTAATTTTCCTGGAAAAATGTATAATTTTTAATGTCAATATGTGTTTTTTTCACGTCATTGTCGGAATCAAAGGCTTAACGTTCTGTTTGGAACCTCTTGTTATTGAATTCTAACTTCGATTCCAAATGGGTTAGATCATTGTTAGTGGGCAAAGGAAATTGGTTCATATCGAAAGGATCAGATTTAATTGCAGATCTACGTTTTTTTTCTTATGATTTTTGTTGCTGTTGAGAATCTTAGGATTCTCTATCTGAGATTTAGTTCTGATAGTTGATGGTGAGAGTAACATGTTCAATGTGAGGATGCAGTATCCTTTTGATTTTGGTATATATACTTGTAGTTTATCTAGGAATTACAGGATTATTTTCAAGGGGAATCAATGATGAAGCTGGATTCACTTGTGCATATATACGAAAAAAGAAATTGAACATCTTTGGCATCCTATTTATGTGTGATTACATGTATTTATTGTTTATATAGTCTGCTTACGTATTTACTGTGTACTTCTTTGATGAATTTTTCTAGAGTTTTAATAGACCCTCAGGGTAGTTTGTAACTGTGTTGAAGTTTGGAATAATTGTGTCACTTATGTATGCTTCATTTGAGTCATTAGCATGTGGATGCTCAAATCACTTTGTGTTGATTGTCTCTTTCGATGTTGCTTTTCCTAGGGGTTTGTTTCAGCTCAGCATTTTGTCAGTAGATGTCAAGCAGATCTGTTTGTTGAAATGGGACATCTGAAGTTGTTAACGCTGACTGGTTTCAATGCAATAGAAGAGGAAACTGGGCAATGCAATGCTGGGTATCCTAACAAAACTACTGTGGCATGTATGATCAATGCAGAGATCGGTGCTGTTTTGGCAGTGATGCGAAGAAATGTTAGATGGGGAGTTCATTATATGTCAGATGATGATCAATTGGAGCACTCCCTTGTTCAGTCTCTGAAAGCATTGAGGAGGAAAATATTCTCGTGGAAGGATCCGTGGAATGCTATCAACCCTGCCTTGTATCTCCAGCCTTTTCTGGATGTGATTCAATCAGACGAAACTGGTGCACCAATTACTGGTGTTGCTCTGTCGTCTATTTACAAGATCTTGACTCTGGATGTAATTGATCAGAACACTGCCAATGTTGGGGATGCCATGCACTTGGTTGTTGATGCTGTCACAAGTTGCAGATTTGAGGTGACTGATCCCGGATCAGAAGAAGTGGTATTAATGAAGATATTACAAGTTCTTCTAGCATGTATGAAAAGTAAAGCATCTGTGAAGCTGAGTAACCAACATATTTGCACAATAGTGAATACGTGTTTCCATATAGTTCATCAAGCAGGAAGTAAAGGTGAGTTGTTGCAGCGGATAGCGCGTTACACAATACACGAACTTGTTCGGTGCATTTTCTCTCATCTTCAAGATATTGACAACACAGAGCATTCATTAGTAAATGGGAGCACTGGTTTGAAACAAGAGGTATAGCATTTGTGTTACCTTTGTCTTTTTGGTTGCAATTATCATTTTTCTTTTCATATGACTATTTTTTAAATTGCTGGGAGGAAGGCAAAATGGGGATCTTTAGGGGAGGGAGGGGGGAGGTGGTTCAGTTCCAATTTATGCTACAATTTTTGTTTTTCTGTTGCTTGTTATTCACTTTTTCTCATCTGACAAAACCTGAATCATAGAAATGGAAACTATTATTTTCTGCTTACATTACTATGGTTACGTGGTGTTTGGTAGGAAAACACTACATAGCCGGTCTCAAGTCCGGGAAAAGAGGAGGGTTGTGTTAGGCCGTCGACAGCCAATGTAAAACTTTGTCAAATCTTCATGACATGGGTCAACGATTACATAGTGCTAAGGCTAGGTCGTTGCCCGAAAGCAATGCACTGCACTGCTCAGGTACAGTGTCAAAAGAGCAAGAGCCGCTGTATCGATGCCCAGATGTAGTGATAGTTACCGTATTTTCGTGAACAAGTGCGGGTAAATAAGTTAGTTCACAAGAATATAGGTAGGATACGCTTTGTTATATGGAATGTAGGCACACTCACTGGTAAATCAATGGAAATAGTAAACACCAAGATTAGGCGAAGGATAAATTTTATGTGCCTACAAGAAACTAAGTGGGTAGGAGCGAAAGTTAAGGAGTTAGATACTTCTGGGTTTAAGCTTTGTTACATTGGGAAGGCAAAGTCTAAAAATGGGGTAGGCATAATTGCAAATAAGGTCAGGAAAAATGATGTGGTAGATGTTAAAAGAATAGGTGACAGGATCATAGCATTAAAATTTGTAGTTGAGAGAGACACCTTTAATGTCATTAGTGCCTATGTAACACAAATAGGATTAGAGGAGCACCACAAAATACGTTTTTGGGAGGATTTAGAAGGCCTAGTTCAAGGCATACCTTTAGAAGAGAAGATTTTCTTAGGAGGGGATCTAAATGGCCATGTGGGGAGGGAAACTAGTGGATATGAGGGGTTGCATGGGGATATGGAATAGGAGTAGTAAATGCAGAGGGTAGATTTTTTGTTAGCTTTTGTTTTCACAATAGCGAACACATGTTTTAGGAAATGGGACGAACATCTCATCACCTATAAGAGTGGACGGACTTGTTCATAGATTGATTTCTTTCTAATAAGAAAATTGGATAGAAACCTTTGCATGAACTGCAAAGTAATACCTAGTGAAAGTCTAACTACTCAGCATAGGGTCTTGGTGATGGATGTATGTGTTTTGAAGAAAGTGAAGAGAAACAACCAGGAGAGGGTCCCAGGGATTAAGTGGTGGCAATTGAAGGGCGAAAAACAAAGGATTTTCCAAAGAAGGGTTATGAAAGAAGTGAGTAGGGAGACACAACGAAAGACAAATGAGTTATGTGATAAGATGGTCAAAGCGATTAAGAAGGTGGCAAGAGAGACACTAGGGGAATCTAGGGGCCTTGGATTTAAAGGTAAAGAGTCTTGGTGGTGGGATAAAAGAGTACAAGATAAAGTCAAGGCAAAAAAGGATTACTTTAAAACTTAGTCTAGATGTAAGAATGTTGAAAATTGGGAAAATTACAAGACATCTGGGAGAGAAACAAAAAAGGCAGTGAGCGAAGCATGAGCTAGGGCTTTTGATGGGTTATACCAATCCTTAGGCACTAAAGCAGGGGAGAAGGGTATTTACAAGTTAGCTATAGGTAGGAAAAGAAGAGCAAAAGACTTGGACTAAGTAAACTGCATTAAGGATGAGGAGGGTAAAGTTCTGGTCACCGAACAAGACATCAAGATTAGGTGGAAGAAATACTTTCAGAAGTTGTTTTATGATTGGCAGGAGTCTCTCCCGCAATCAGATAGATTAAATATCAGGGAAGAAGATCGGAATTATACGTTTTATCTTAGAATACGAGAAGCTGAGGTAAAAGAACCTTTGAAGCGGATGGAGAATGGTAGGGCAGTAGGACCGGATAACATACCTATTGAGGTATGGAAATGCCTTGGAGAAAAAGGAACATGGTGGCTCACAAAGCTTTGCAATGAGATCATGAGGTCGAAGAAAATGCTAGATGTGTGGAGGAGGAGTGTCTTGGTTCCCATATTCAAAAACAAGGGAGATATACAAAATTGTGCAAACTACAGAAGGATTAAGCTCATGAGCCACACTGTGAAATTATGGGAAAGAGTAATTGAGTGGAGATTGCGACAGGAGATCCACATCACAGAAAATCAGTTTGGCTTTATGCCTTGAAGGTCTACCGTGGGGTGAATCTACCTATTGTAGAGATTGATGGAGAAATATCGGAAGGACCAAAAAGATTTCCATATAGTTTTCATTGATTTGGAGAAAGCATACGATAGGGTGCCAAAAGAGATTTTATGGAAGGTTCTAGAGAAGAAAGAAGTTCGGATTATTTATATATGAGCAATCAAAGATATGTATGACAGAGTCACAACTAGCCTAAGAACGCAAGGTGGAACGACAGAGGAATTCCGCATCACCATTGGTCTACGTCAAGGGTCAACTCTGAGTCCCTATCTTTTCACCCTTGTCTTGGATGCTCTTACTAAACACATTCAAGGCCCAGTGCCCCAATGCATGCTTTTTGCCGTTGACATTGTTTTGGTGGGAGAGTCAAGAGAAGAGTTAAATGGAATGTTAGAACTATGGAGACAAGTGTTGGAAACACACAATCTTCATATAAGCAGAAGTAAGGCCGAATATATGAAATGTAGATTTAGTAAGAGGCGTACAAATCTAAACGTAGAGGTGAAATTGGAGATGATCCTATACCACACCTTGGCTCCATTATCCAAAATGATGGAGAGATAGAGAGATGTTAATCATAGGATCCAAGCTGGGTTGATGAAATGGAGGAGAGCATTGGGAGTTCTGTGTGATAGAAAAGTACCACTTAAGCTTAAGGAAAAATTTTACCTCACAACTGTAAGACTAACAATGTTATACGGGACTGAGTGTTGGACAGTAAAAAGCCAACAGGAGAATAAATTCAATTTTGTGGAAATGAGGATGCTACGGTGGATGTGTGGACACACTAGACAAGATAGGATTAAGAACGATTGCATTAGGGAGAAGGTCGGGGTAGCACCTATAGTACAAAGATGGTAGAATCCCGTCTTAGGTGGTTTGGACATGTGAGGAAAAGACCATTAGAAGCCCCAGTGAGGAGAGTAGATTAAGTGGCGGGTAACTCATTAGCTAGAAGTAGGGGGAGACCTAGAAAAACTATAGAAGAAACTATTAGAAGAGATTTTGAATTTAATGAGTTACATGAAAACATGACCTTGACAATGAACTATGACGTTGCTTGATCTATGTAGCCGACCCTACGTAGTGGGATAAAGTTCTGTTGTTGTTGTATTACTATGGTTACTTCAATTTTCCAATTTCCAATAATTTATTATTCCCAACAAATTGTATGCCGTCTATCTTGGGGTTTTAGATGTCCTAAAATGTTTGACCAGCTGATTATACGTGCTTTTAAGTAAGATGTACGACTCTTAATGAACTCAATCCTGCCTTCCGGCTTTCCTTTCAGACATAGAACAGGATGCTAAAATGAGATCAAGGGCTAGTTATTGATATAGCAAATGACCTAGAAGCAAGGAAAGTTCCTTGGAATAGTTTTGATAAGTGAAAAATATAAGCTATCTTGCTTTACATATAGAGCGCCCTATGATATGGCTCTTTTATTAATTTTTTTTTTTAAAATTCATTTATTGGTGTAATAAAGCTAAAATGCCAAATAAATGATCTTCTAGAACTTTTTAATCCAGTTCGAATCTCAGCTAGGATTGTTGCCCATTTTTAAGTGTCCCACTATACTCGAAGAGGTTGCCTCCGGTGTCAAGATACTTGTGGGATACCAAAAAAAAAAATGTATATTAATTTTCAGAGTTTACATTGGATAACCTTTTTATGAAAAAATTGAGGCGGCCAAAGTCTCCTAACCTTTAAGGTGGTGCTGCCCTGCACATAGTACGCTTATGGGACTGTAATTTGATCTCAATTACAACTCTAAATCTTCCTTCAATGACCCAATAAAATCCCAATTCCCTAAATATTCTCTAGGAGATTCACATGAAAATGATAAAAGTTAATCTATGATTATAATTGGCCCTCTTTTGTACTGAACCACCTTGTGCACTCCTAACTCTAATAAAAGGGTAAAACACTATTGGGAGGCCAAGGCTCAAACCTTGGAGAAGACAATTGTTTGGAGGTGTCTTACTCGCAACAGTACCTGAGAATAGAAATATCTTAAAGACCAAACAAAAAGGGTAAAACACTGTAACCCAAAAGAAAGGTAAAACATAAAAGAAGAAAAAAAAAATGCCAGAGGCTGTGTATTCATCATTACTAGTTAAGGGTAGAGAGCTTGTATTCCTGGATTATTAGAAATTCTGATATATTTACAGTCAAAGCTGTAAATTTCCAAATGGAATCTGTTAGTTATCCTACTGAAACAAATAATTTTGCTGGTAAATAATTGGAGTGCGAGGACATGCTTATACTTTTATATGTAATCACTGATATATATACACATTTTTTTGGGCAGACTGGTGAGCTAAATGTTGAACACAATTATGCAAACAGTAAATTGGAGAATGGGAGCTTGAATTCTACAAGTGATGGAAGATCCAATTCCACAGGCATTGCTTCCACTACTGAGAGTGTTGTGACAGGAACTGTTGGAGATATAAACTCAGCTATTGCCAGCAGTGACAAGGAGACCGATCTACATGAATTGCAGCTCATGACTGAACCATATGGGATTCCGTGCATGGTCGAAATATTTCACTTTTTGTGTTCCTTGTTGAATGTTGTTGAGCACATGGGAATGAATACACGATCAAACACGATAGCGTTTGATGAAGATGTGCCTCTTTTTGCCTTAACCTTGATTAATTCAGCCATAGAGTTGGGAGGGCCTTCCTTTCACCAGCATCCTAGACTTCTGAGCTTAATTCAGGATGAATTATTTTGCAATCTAATGCAATTCGGCTTGTCAATGAGTCCCCTTGTACTTTCAATGGTGTGTAGCATTGTTCTAAATTTGTATCACCATCTTCGTACAGAACTCAAGTTACAGATAGAAGCATTTTTTTCTTGTGTAATTTTGAGGCTTGCACAAAGCAAATATGGAGCATCATATCAGCAACAGGAAGTTGCCATGGAGGCCCTTGTTGACTTTTGCAGGCAAAAAACATTCATGATGGAAATGTATGCTAATTTTGACTGTGACATAACTTGCAGTAATGTCTTTGAAGAAATTGCTAATTTGTTGTCCAAAAGTGCTTTTCCTGTAAACAGTCCATTGTCTTCCATGCACGTTCTTGCTTTGGATGGTCTTATTGCTCTCATGCAAGGAATGGCTGAAAGGATAGGCAGTGGATCTTTGAGTTCAGAACATTCTCATGTAAATCTTGAAAAGTATACTCCATTTTGGCTGGAGAAGTGTGAAAATTTCAGTGATCCAAATAATTGGGTTCCTTTTGTTTGCCGACGAAAGCATTTCAAGAAAAGATTGATGATTGGATCCGATCATTTTAATCGTGATGTTAAGAAAGGTTTTGAGTTTCTCCAAGGAACACATCTTTTACCCCAGGAACTTGATCCCCAAAGTGTAGCCTGTTTACTCAGATATACAGCTGGGTTGGATAAGAATCTCATTGGTGATTTTCTAGGAAACCATGATGAATTCTGTGTTCAGGTTCTTCATGAATTTGCTAGAACATTTGATTTCAAAGACATGACATTAGACGCAGCCCTGCGTATATTTTTGGAGACTTTCAGACTTCCTGGAGAATCACAGAAGATACAAAGGGTGCTTGAAGCTTTCTCTGATAGATATTATGAGCAGTCGCCACATATCCTAGCTAACAAGGATGCTGCTCTCTTGTTATCATACTCAATTATAATGCTTAATACAGATCAGCACAATGTGCAGGTCAAAAAGAAGATGACAGAAGAGGATTTTATTCGAAATAATAGGCGAATAAATGGTGGCACTGATCTCCCTCGAGAATTTTTGTCAGAACTTTACCATTCAATTTGTAGGAATGAGATCCGTACAACTCCTGAGCAAGGTTCTGGGTTTCCAGAAATGACCCCAAGTCGGTGGATTTATCTTATGCACAAGTCGAAAAAAACTGCTCCATTCATTGTTTCTGATTCCAGAGCATACCTTGATTACGATATGTTTGCTGTATTGTCTAGTCCAACAATTGCTGCCATCTCTGTGGTATTTGATAATGCTGAAAATGAAGAGGTATACCAAACATGTATGGATGGATTCTTAGCTGTTGCAAAGATATCAGCTAACTATCATCTTGAAAATGTATTGGATGACTTGGTTGTGTCTCTTTGTAAGTTTGTTACTATTTTGGATCCGTTTTCTATTGAGGAATCAATCATAGCCTTTGGAGCTGACACCAAAGCAAGAATGGCAACTGAGACAGTTTTCACTATAGCGAATAAGTATGGTGATTACATCCGCACAGGGTGGAGGAATATTCTTGATTGCATCTTAAGATTGCAAAAATTAGGCCTTCTTCCTGCTCGGATGGCCAGTGATGCGGCCGAAGAGTCAGATCTTTCTACAGAAACTGGGCAAGGGAAGCGTAATGCTAGATCATTATCTTCAACCCATCTTCCATCTGTTAGTACTCCAAAGAAATCCTCAAGCTTGATGAGCAAGTTTAGTCAGCTCTTATCTCTTGGCACTGAGGAACCAATATCAGTGCCGACAGAAGAACAACTTGCTGCTCAGCAGTCTGCCCTTCAAACAATTCAGAAGTGTCATATTGACAGCATATTCACCGAGAGTAAATTTTTGCAATCTGAATCTTTATTGCAACTTGCAAGAGCACTCATTAGTGCAGGAGTGCGACCTAAGAAAGGGAACATCGCATCGGAGCATGAAAATACTTCAGTTTTCTGTCTGGAGTTACTCGTAGCAATCACTCTGAATAATAGGGATAGGATTGAACTTCTTTGGCAGGGTGTTTACGAGCACATATCCAATATTGTTCAGTCCACCGTGATGCCCTGTGCACTGGTAGAGAAGGCAGTTTTTGGACTCCTAAAAATTTGCCATCGCCTACTTCCCTATAAAGAGAACATGACTGATGAACTTTTGAGGTCCCTGCAACTTGTCCTTAAGCTTGATGCACGAGTAGCTGATGCATACTATGAGCAGATTACTCAGGAAGTAAATCTCCTTGTGAAGGCAAATGCTTCCCATATAAGATCTCAAATAGGATGGCGGACGATTACGTCGCTGCTTTCCATCACTGCTAGACACCTGGAAGCATCTGAGGCTGGATTTGATGCGCTATTGTTTGTCATGTCAGATGGGGCCCACTTGCTTCCAGCTAATTATGTTCTCTGTGTAGATGCTGCGAGACAGTTCGCTGAGTCTCGTGTTGGACAGGTAGAGCGGTCTGTTGTGGCACTCGATCTTATGGCAGGGTCTGCCAGTTGTTTAGAAAAGTGGGCTAGTGATGCTAAGCAAGCAATCATAGAAGAGGAAGTGGTGAAGATGTTGCAGGATATTGGTGACATGTGGCTGAGGCTTGTAGAAGGACTAAAGGAACTATGTTCGGACCAGAGACAGGAGGTTAGAAACCATGCGCTGCTATCTTTGCAAAATTGCTTGACAGGATCTGTTGGCATTCATCTCCCGCATGGTTTGTGGTTACAGTGCTTTGATCAAGTGATCTTTTCTGTGCTTGACGACCTGCTTGAAAAATTTCAGACACATCCAAAGGACTACCGGAACATGGAAGGATCCCTTATTCTTGCCTTGAAGCTCTTGTGTAAAGTTTTCCTCCAGTTACTCCCAGATCTTTCACAATCGACCACGTTCAGCAAATTATGGTTGGGCGTACTGAGCCGGTCAGAGATATACATGAAGGTGAGAGTTAGGGGAAGGAGAAGTGAGAAGCTCCAAGAGCTCGTGCCAGAGCTTTTGAAGAACATTTTGCTCGTTATGAAAGCACACGGCATACTAGCGCAGAGCAGTAGTGAGAGTGGCAATAGTTTGTGGGAACTCACATGGCTGAACATAAATAATATTGCTCCTTCATTGCAGTCCGAGGTGTTCCTCGAGCAAGATTCAGATCATTTGGAGCACAAACAAACCGAACCAGTTGGAGTTTTGGGACCTAACGAAAACATTTCGATTCCTTCAAATGAATCAGCAGGTCAAGTTAGTGCTGGTGCTGGTTAATCATAGCTGCAGCACTGTGGATACCTGAATCCGTTTTGGTGCGTTCCTATGAACACCATGATCTCGGCCCTTCATTGGTTTTTGTAGCTGGGAGGTTGTCTGGGTTCTCTCACAAACAGATTATGCAGTGCATGATAGTTGATCTCGTTCACATCTTCATTGGGACCCTTCATAAAGTTAGAATTTGTTTGAAGATATGGCATAGCTTGAGAAACATTGGAGTGCATCTCTTTCAGTATGGAGAATTTGTTTGAAGATATAGCATAGCTTGAGAAACATTGGAGTGCACCTCTTTCAGTATGGTCCTTATGGAGACCACTTCTCTCGTTCAGGCCTGAGCAAGTTAACTGCAGAATTTTCAGAAAGTATTGTTGATTTGTACAGAACTCAGAAATTGTCCTCTTTCTTAGATGTGAGATATTTTTTTGGGTAGAAAGCTGTGAGATGTTTGTTTCTTTACTCTGTATGATGCCAACTACACAAGTTTTGATATTTAACAAAAATATACACAGTATTTGAATCTCCAAGGATGTCTTTATTGTAAAATGGTATGTTTGGTTATGACTTATTGGCGATTAATAGTTAAAAACATATGTATAACTGTTGGAAATCTATGTATGCATCCATCAAACTTGAGTTTTATCAAATAAGAATTGCTTCATTGCAATCTGAATTGCTATGGAGCACAAATAGACTGAAACCTGATTGTTCTTATTCAAGGTTGTCACATTAACATTCTAATTATTTTTGTAGCCGATAGATGCAAAGCCTAACCAGAATTAGATTTCTACTTTAATAATACTAGGGTGCTTCGGGCTTTCCCTTCTATCGATGGGATTACAATTAGCGTGAAAATTCATGTGTGAAATTATATAAATTTTCCTGTTGAAATAGTTCAAAAACGGGGTAGTATGTTTGCTATTGCTTTTATTTGTAAGTCCCACATCAGGTAATCAACATTGTATTCACATATACGACATATATAAAAACTAATGAGAGACCCCTTAAATAAGCTTACCTTTTCTGGCCTTTTGGTTAAGGTCACGTGTAGTATTTATTTTTATCAATGTAATATTTGACATGTGGGCCATTGGCTCATATGATATTAAATTTAATTTTTTGGGGGGAAGGGGTGATCCCAATATCATGTTGCAAGCTTGGTCCTTCCCACCATAACTAGTATAAATGTTATTTATTGGATTGGATTTTGTTAGGCTTAATGATGAGTTGTTTATAATTGTTGACTCTTGAGAGAGTATAATTATTTAATTTGATAAGTGTTATGAAATAATAGGAAAAGTAGTAGAGAAGGAAGAGAGAGTTTTATTAATTGATAATTTTAATGGTATGTTATACAATGAGCATTTAAAGGTTTATTTAAACTCTAAGGGCGATAATACATAAAATCACATTAATAATATTTTATAACACTCCTCATTGAATTTTCATTAGGAATATATCTTGTCAAAACAAAAAAATCTATTGAGAAAAAATCTTAGTATAGGAAAAAGAGTATAACATCCTCATTGTGTGAGTTGCCTCGTTAAAAATTTTATCAAGAAAAAAATTCAATGAGATTAAAAATCTTCATTAAGGAAAAAAAAGTACGACATTTCACACCTTAAAATAATTATGGACATTCATCTAATAAGATAGAGTAGAAGTTCTCATCGTATTAAACTCATGCACATAGTACTGAGCCACAAAACCTCCATCCCCTTCTACTTTTGACAATCAAGGAAAGGGGAATGAAATTACCCAATAGACATGACACTTTCAGATATGGTGAGTTGGTGACACAAAGAACAATTTGCTTTAACATTCTTCATGATATTCCACCATGTTGATTGATTGTCCTTATTCAAAAACATTCACGACTCGCTTCATGTATTACAATAATTTTTTCATGATTTGAAGAGGTAGCAACTATAGTTTGGTTTATTGATTTCTATGGTATAGTCGTGTTTCCAAATGTAAATAAATAACATTTGAATTCTATCAAAATATAAAAAAAGAAAAAGAATCTTACAATTACATAGCTAATAAATTGTGATTTTGGTTTATATGATGTATCACATTGAAATTGTTGCATCACATTACAATTAGATAGAAAATGTTGCATCACATTGAAATTGTGGTGTGACAATGGAGATTATGCTAAGTTTAGTAGAGATTAATGTGTAGGACTAAGGATGGTGTTGTAGTTTGAGAAACAAATATGAGTAGTTTGTTGGGAGGGAGTAACAATAAATGGGCAAAAAAAACACGTTTGATTGCAATTAACTTGGAGGGTGTTATTGTTAATGAGATATATAAAACAAAATTGGTGAAGTGAATGATAAACAAGACAAGGAGGGAGAGAGACATTTGTGATTTTGACCCTTCAATGTTACTTAAAGATGTTTGCTCATAACATATTATAGATTAAATGATATTGCAAACTGCTTACCGACTAGTGAGTTTCATATCTAGTCATGTTCTTAAGAGACTTTTTGACACTGAATATAGGTGATTTTGTGTCATAATTTTAAGGCCAGTTTGAACTTTCTTTTTGCTAAATCTTCCACCATAAATAATAGCACAACTAGCATAATAACGCAAGTCCTACATTGAACAACAAAAGAATGGGAAACTAATTTTTTTAGTTATAAAAGAAAGGGTATTGTGAGCCTAATAATAACAACATAAGTCCCACATCGAACAAACACAAAGAGGAGGAAACAAACATTTTAGTTATAAAAAAAAGGTGTTATGAGTTTAATAACTCATTATTGAGCTTTAAAAGTTAAAAGGCCCACAAAGTCTGTTTGTATTGTTCTTTTTAATTTATTAAAAGAATTAATAAAATTTTGATTTTAATGGTTCATTGGTCTAGTGTATTCTATTCATCGGTTCACATGTTTCTTTATTGATTTGTTGATTGTTGAATATTAGCGAATTGAATAATTGCGAAATTATTTGCGAAATATTTGTCGTGTTACTTGAAAATTTGTTTGGGATTTAAAAAAAGTTACAAATTTTAATACGATATATACATGTAGAATTTGCTGTGAAATTTACATGTGTAATTTCCTGCAAAATTTGCTGTGAATTTTACTTGTGAAATTTGTTGTGGAATTTACCTGCAAAATTTGTTACAAAATCTACCTACAAATTTTCTTGTGAAATGTTTCATCAGAAAAAATTCGTATCAAAATTTACAATAAAATTCCTTCTAAACACCCAACTAGTCACAAAAATTATCAGTGAAATTTTACAGTTTTCTACAAAAAATTCGTAGGTAAGTTTAAAATTCACAACTATCAGTTACCTATCTCCTTATTACCTGTGAATTCCAATCTATATAAAAATTTGCAAGAAATATGATTATTTGTGAATTTCAAAGTAAAATTCATAGCAAAATTTGCAGGGAATGAACATTTTTTTTTAGTGTATAGCTTAGTAATTACTTTTTTTTAATGCAAGAAGCATTTGCTGACTGCTTTTTATTTTTCTATAAATATTTATCAATAGAGTCATTAGATAGAATACAATTTAAGAGCAATAATTTTAGAACAACCACATATAGTTTTGTTATCCACTACATAATTCACCACATACCCATAACAAATAATTACTGTACAATACCATTTGAAGAAAAAAAAAATTACTCCACATTGTTTACTTTTACATTACATTTTAGGCTGTCATATCATATCACATTTAATAAACAAACGTCAAACACATACATAATATACATCACCCATCTTTTCTCTTTCTTCCTAAAGGTACATAGTAAGTTGATGTAACTCTGCACACATAGCAGACTCTGCTCTCTGAAATTAGCCTCTGGCATAATAAATTAATTTTCCCGCACTTATTAGTTACTATAGTCTATGGTTATGTGTGTAACAGGAAATTATCCTTAGTGTTATTCATTATGTCATCCTATTGTTCTTTTGTGATCAAGTTACAAATATAACATTATATATAGGCTTAGGTTAAAATGCTACTTATAAGTATGGTGTGTGATGTACCTTGTAGACTAAGGTGAAACATTTACATTTAACCTTATTTTAAAATTGTGATTAAATATTCTTTTAATTAGGAATGTCAATTTGTACTCTACCCATAGATATCCACCCTAACCCAACTTGATGAGTAGGATAAAAATTTATTTTTCAATGGGTAATTAATTATCTGAAATTACTTGCTGAGGTTAGGGTAGGTTTAGAGTTTTAATGTATGTGTCTCAACCCTACCTTCACCTTATATATTATGTTTTACTTTTTTATCATAATTTTTCTTTGTTGTACTACTATATTCAAATTTTCTTTATTATTTTTCATAATTTTCTTTCTACCATACTTATTTTTTCACACATGACCCCTTCTGTGAGGTTTAAACTCTACTTTTTTTAGGTCATTTTTCTTCAACTATATCCAAATTTTCTCCATACATTAATTGTGACATAAGGGTTTTCTTTATATGAAATTATTTCTTGAGGACTAATGACTATATATAATTGTTCTGTTTTCTTTTATTTGTTATAAATAAATATGAATAGGTTTGATTCATATAAAGAAGTTTGCATATTTTCACTTTAATATGTCTTGGCCTCTCACCCCCCATGCTTGGGACCATGGTGAGTGTAAACATCGAAAAGAAATTTCTTGATTTTACTGTGTTAACATAACTATATATAATTTAGATGTTAATAAATTGTGTTGTTCTTATTTTAAGATATGTTGTTCTTATGCATTAAAATAATTTTTTTTTTCTAGTTGACATACTTATATTATGTAAACATAAAAGTAATTTTTAGAGGTTAGCAGGTATGATAGGCCTCAAATAAGAGTTTAGATATTTTTCAGTGGATAAGATTAGAGTTTTTATTTGTAAAACCAGTGGATAGAGTAGGGTTGGGTGGGATATTTTTATCCAACATGTTTAGGTTAGAGTTAGGGTAGAGTTAAAACTCACCCAACCTTACCCATTGTCATCCCTACTTTCGATCTTGCCCTCACAATTAACATCACTCTAATGGCTCTCCACACCTTTTACCACCGCCCCTTCTAGCCCTCCGCCGCCATTGTCTTCCTTAACCAACCTCTTCTAACCATCGTTGCCTTTCATCGGAACACCATTAACAGATGAAAAAATATCATCGTAGCAAAGAAAAATCACAACTAAAAATAAGATCCACCATCAAAATTGAAATCCCCAACTTACAAATTTGCTAAGATTTTTTTCATAAAAACCGCAACCAACACAATCTCTCTCAGACCAACAAAATGCATCAAATCCATCAAAATCATAGATCTAACAACAATAAAAGAACTAGAACTACTCGACGAGCTGGGTTCCCGTTGCTCGTCAACGCCACCACACAACCCAAAACCAGAAACGATGCAGCTACAATGTCTCACTCGATTTTTGCAGTGGGTAGAGGCAATGTGGCAAGGTTGGTATAGGCTGCGATAGGGCAACGCGGTTAGACGGTTCACGGCTGCAAAGGCTTCACGATGATGGTGGCTTGCAGCATCACCAACAGTGATCGAGGAGAGCTCAACTTAAATCTAGTTGCCAGCCAACTGGCTTGCGTCATCTTCGTGGTCGCGCCCGCCACGCTCTACCTCTTTGTGACTGCCATGCACCACCGCAACCTATGCAGGCGAGAGTGAGCTTGAAGGTCGTTGTTGGAGGTGAAGGAGAAATGATAGATACCACTGATAGGGAGAGGGTGGCGAGTGTAGGGGTGTGGGAGGGAGGGAAAGAGGGTCAGAAGCAATTTTGATGGCCTGACGGTGAGAGCGGATTAGTAGTGGTGGTGGTGGTAGGGGGAGATGGTGGAAGGGAAAGGACAGACTGCAGAATGGGAAAGAAGAGAAGGGAAAGAGAACTTTTATGTAAATTACTATTGTAATCCCATAGACCACCATATACCTAATTTTTTTTTTGGTAATTATTCTTGCACACTTATTGCATATCTAGACAATTTTTACAAACTCAAATTTGCTGACTCAGCACACTTTTAATTATTTTACCATAACCACTCATGTGTTTCAAATATAATAATTTCTGGGATAATTGCAAATCAAATAATTGTTCTGCACATTCTATCTCAGTTTGGCTCTGGATATTTTTTTTTCGTTTTCATTTTTTCTTTTTCACCGATTATAGTGGTTGTGTCTAAGCTATAACAAACACAGACAAACCATGATAGATAACGAGACATAATCTTTTATTATACTCAGACACAACCCTTTGGTAAAAACAGGCACAACCTTACCAAAGTAAAAGACCTAACCTTTTTGTTGTTTGAGATACAACCAGTTTAAATAAACAGATATAACCTTTTATTATATTCAGACATAACCTTTTTGTGAACTCATACCTAACCTTATTAAACATCATGACCTAATCGTTCTATATATATAGAAACCTTACAAAGATAGATACAACCACATTATATACGTAGACCTATCTTTTATGTTACACAGACATAACCATTACATACATCTCAAAAGCATGATCGAAGCAAAGAGAGAAAAAAAAGTAGAACATAAAAATGTTGTGATCGTAAGCAAAACCAACTAGCAAACACAAACATAACTATGATAAATAACGAGACATTACCTTTTATTACACTCAGACATAATATTGAAGCATAGTTCTGTAGCAGCAGAATTGAAGAAAAGAGAGAGAGAGATGAAGGAAGAAATTGTGAGTGAAAAATGATTCATTCAAAAGATGGCTTGAGTTACAAGCAAACAGCACCTTATATACAAGAGTGTGCTAACTAACTAATTAACAAACTTGGTAGTTAGATAGATAACTAACAATAACAAACATCTCTAATTCAGCATGTGCTATAATAAGTTACTTGACTATCAAGTATCCTAATACCCCCCCTCAAGTTGGAAGGTATATGTCTAACATTCCCAACTTGGACAGCAATATATTGAATTGAGTTAAGGGCAAGGCTTTGGTAAACAAGTCTGCTAATTGATGCTTCCCTTTTACATGAGATAGCACAATCAACCCCGAGTTCACTTTCTTCCGCACAAAGTGACAATCAATTTCTATGTGCTTCGAGCGTTCATGGAATGAAGGATTGGTTGCAATGTGGATTGCGGCCTGGTTGTCACAGAACACCATAATAGGTGTAGAAGGAACTTCAAAATCCTTGAGCAAAGCATTCAGCCATGTGACTTCACTAGCGATGGCTGACAGTGATCGGTATTCAGCTTCAGCTGAAGACTTGGAAACTGTTGCTTGCTTCTTGGACTTCCACGAGATCAGTGAATCCCCCAAAAAGGCACAAAAACCAGTTGTTGATCTCCTAGTGTCAACACAGCTCCCCCAATCTGCATCTGCATAAGCTTTAAGAACCAAGGAAGACTGAGAGCCGAACAGAACACCTTTGCCTGGGGCTGCTTTGATGTATCGGAGAAGATGATGAATGGCCTGCAAGTGAGGGGTCCTTGGAGAGGACATGAACTGACTAAGCTTGTTGACAGCAAATGCAATTTCAGGTCTGGAAATTGTCAAATAAATCAGTCTTCCAATCAACCTTCTATACAAAGAAACATCATCAAGCAGTTCACCATCTGTGGCATTCAGCTTCAGATTCGGGTCCATGGGCAGATTTGCTGGTTTGGCATCCAGGAACTTAGTTTCTTCAAGTAAGGACAAAGCATACTTTCTTTGGCTTAAGCAAATTCCTTTAGGTGATCTAGCAATCTCTAGGCCAAGGAAATATTTTAAATCTCCAATGACTTTGAGCTTAAACCATGACTGTAGTTGTTTTTGCACAGCAGCAACTCTTTCATGTGAAGGACTTGCAACTATGATGTCATCTACATACACAAGTAGGATCACCCGGTTTGCACCAGACCCTGAATAAAACAAAGAATAATCATTCTTTGATTGAGTGAAGCCCCCTGCAGTTAATGTAGTGGAAAACTTGTGAAACCACTGTCTAGAGGCTTGTCTCAGCCCATAGATTGACTTGTGTAGTCTGCATACTAGCTTATCTTTACTGCCCTTGATCCGATAACCTTGAGGCAAGGCCATGTACACTTCCTCAAACAAATCACCATTCAAGAAGGCATTGTTAATGTCCAATTGGAGAAGGGACCAATTTTTAATTGATGCAATACTCAGCAGGACTCTCACTGTTGTGAGCTTAGCAACAGGAGAAAAAGTGTCCATGAAGTCGATCCCTTTGGCCACCAACCTAGCCTTATGTCTATCCACCTCTCCATTTGGCTTGTACTTTACTTTATAGACCCACCTGCAGCCTATTGAATGCTGTCCAGCAGGGAGTGGAACAACAGACCATGTGTTATTGTCCTCCATGGCCTTTAACTCCTCCTGCATTGCTTTTATCCACTCAGGGAACTTAACGGCCTGATGATAGAAGGATGGTTCAAATACTGAATCCACTTGGTATACATAAGCCATGTAAGAAGGGCTGAGTTTGTGATAGGACACATGACTGGTCACAGGATATTTCACAGCATTACAAGCATAATCCTGGAGATAAGCAGGGGCTTTAATAATTCTACCTGACCTGGTCTGCTGTGTACATTGTGTTCCTGTATTCATTGGCTGATTCTGCACCTCATCATCAGCAACAGGGACTCCAACAGTAGCAGGCACTTCAGGTACATGGCTGTGCTGCATATCAACAGCAGGCATAGGCAAAACAGGGTCAATGAAAGGATCTGTCCCTGAATGAGGCTGGAGCTTGAAGGGAAAAATTTCTTCATGGAACAAGACATCTCTGCTGATGTGAAACTGTCTAGTGCCCAAATTGTACAGCTTGTAACCTTTGTATCCAATGGGATAACCAACAAAAATGCATGGAACAGCTCGAGCTGAGAATTTGTCCCTTGATGAAGGCAGAGTTGAAGCATAACATAGGCAACCAAATGCCCTGAGATGGTCATAATTGGGAGCCTGTTGGTACAGCAGTTGGTATGGAGACTGATGCCTGAGAATAGGTGAGGGCAACCTGTTAATGAGGAAGGTTGCTTTAGCAAGGCACTCTCCCCAAAATGAAATAGGCACCTTGGATTGAAAGAACAAGCTTCTGGCCACATTTAGTAAATGTTGATGCTTCCTCTCCACCACCGAATTTTGTTGAGGTCTTTCCACACAAGAGAATTGGTGAATCACCCCTTTCTGTTGTAAAAAACTAGCAATGGCCAATTCTTTAGCATTGTCAGATCTCAATTGTTTTATCTTGGTGTGGAATTGAGTTTCAATTAAGGAAAAAAAATTGATCAAGTGAGTAGAAGCTTCAGCCTTATTGTGCATTAAGTAAGTCCAAGTGAACCTTGTGCAATCATCAACAATAGTAAGAAAGTATCTCTTTCCATTATATGTGGGAGCATGGTATGGTCCCCAAATGTCACAATGTATCAAATCAAATGGATTTTTGGACAAGTGATTGTTTGAAACAAATGATAGTCTCCTAAGTTTTGCAAGTGGACAAATTTCACAAGCATGATTGGAAAATTTATTAGGTAAAGGAATGAAACTAGCAAGGTCTAAAAGAACTTTATCTGAACTGTGGCCTAGTCTAATATGCCAGGTATGAACAGAAACAGAACTTGCATAGGCTTGGTTAGTAGCAGCAACATTTTGTTCTTGCTGCAGGACATATAATCCTCCAAGCAAATTACCCTTCCCAATCACTTTCAGGGACTTGTGGTCCTGAATAATGCAAAAATTTGCATCAAAATGAGTTAGACACGATTGCTGTTTATTTAACTGAGAAACAGAAATCAGGTTAACCTTGAAACCAGGAACAAACAAGACATCAGTGAGAATTAAGCTTGGATTGACCTGAATTGTACCAATGCCATGAACAGGCAAGGAAGTGCCATTAGGTAGCTTAACAAATGAATTTTGTGTGCTAGAATGAACCTTAAACAAGTTCAAGGAAGATGCAATATGGGAGGTAGCACCACTGTCCAATATCCAGGAATTTGTAGCAGCAATTAATTTGAAGTGACAAGTGGAGAAAACCATACCTGAAACCATGGATGCAGTTGCCTCAGCTGCAGGATGGCCTGATTGAGTGTTCAAGAGCGACATGAGCTGTTGGATCTGAGCCTCTGTGAGAGAAATAGCATGCTGTGAATCAGCATTTGAAGTAGAATCTGCAGTGGCAGCAGTAGCAGCAGAAGAATCTGAAACTTGATGAGCAGCAGCCTGAGTGTGCTTGTTCTTGCCATAATTCGGTGGGTAACCAATGATCTTATAACATTGGGTTATGGTATGGCCACGACAGCCACACTTAGAACATCTAGGGCTATTCTTATCCTTCTTATCATTTTTCATCTTTGCATCAGTAGGCTTAGGAGGCTGCCTTACTGCACAAGCCATTTCTGCAGGAGATTGATTTTGTGCTTGACCAACCTCTCTTTGTCTTTCTTCTTGAAGCAACAGGGCATATACTTTGCTAATTGGTGGAATGGGCTCCATAAGCAAGATCTGACCCCTGATTTGAGAGTAAGAGTCATCGACACCCATCAAGAAACAAGTTACATGTTCCATTTTCAAGAAATCATGGTAAGGCTGGCTGCCACCACACTCACATTGCAGCACAGGTCTATAGCAACCCAACTCTTCCCAAATTGTCTTAAATTTGGTGTAGTATTGGAGGATGGAGAGGTTACCTTGTTGGAGATCCATCAAGGCCTTTTTCAATTGAAAAATTCTTGGACCATTACCATGCTGGAATCTGTCTCGCAGATCATTCCACAGATCAAAAGCAGAGTTGTGAAAGATGACACTAGCAGCTATATCCTTGGACAAAGAATTGAGAATCCAAGAACTGACTATGTCACTTACACATTGCCAAGACTCAGCAAGTGCAGGATCCTCAGGTTTTGGGATAGAGCCATCCACAAAACTGAATTTCCGCTTAGCATTGAGAGCCAAACGCATGGATCGAACCCAAGAAAAATAGTTTTCATCGGTCAAGGGCTGAGAAACCAGAAGCAAACCTGGATGATCAGCAGAAGATAAGGTATAGGGATCCATGGATGTGAGAAAAGGAAGTTCACGAACAGCAACAGCAAAAGAATCGCAGGATCAAGGAAATTCAGGAACCGAAGAATTCGAAGAGAAAAAACAGAAGCAGCAATTATAGCAGCTACTGTAGAATCAGCAGGAATCAGCAAGAACAGCCATGGATTCCAAGAGAGAAGAAAAATCGCGGAAGCTTTGCAAATTCAACTGATACCATATTGAAGCATAGTTCTGCAGCAGCAGAATTGAAGAAAAGAGAGAGAGAGATGAAGGAAGAAATTGTGAGTGAAAAATGATTCATTCAAAAGATGGCTTGAGTTACAAGCAAACAGCACCTTATATACAAGAGTGTGCTAACTAACTAATTAACAAACTTGGTAGTTAGATAGATAACTAACAATAACAAACATCTCTAATTCAGCATGTGCTATAATAAGTTACTTGACTATCAAGTATCCTAATACATAACCCTTTGGTGAAAACAGACACAACCTTACCCAAGTAAAAGATCTAACTTTTTTGTTGTTTGAGACACAACCAATTTAAATAAACAGACATAATATTTTATCATACTTAGACACAACTTTTTTGTGAACTCAGACCTAACCTTATTAAACATGACTTAACTGTTCTTTATATATATATATATATATATATATATATATATATATAAACCTTACAAAGATGGACACAACCATATTATATACACAGATTTATCTTTTATGTTACTCAAACACAACCATTACATACATTTCAAAAGCATGATTGAAACAAAGAGAGAGAAAATAGTATAACATCAAAAGGTTGTGATCGCAAGCAAAAATCAAAAAACAAAAGACNAAAAAAGCGAACTAGTGATGAAGAAGAATCAAGAGGAAGATGAGAACGTGGGGCACGCTCATGATGGGTGAGAGTGTAAGACATTTTTCCCTTCTTTTAAGCTGCACAATAGTGGTCATTATTTATAATGGATGTACAACTATCAGGTGTGCAAAAATCGAGACTCTTTATTTTTAACCAGATGTATCAAGCAAGCTTACATGTAAGTATCATTTTTAGCCTTTGCCTTGTACATATGCAAAGAATTTTTCAACTATATATCCTTCCACAAGTAGACATTTTGAGTATAGTCTAATAATTTTTATTTTGGATTTCACGAGCCAATGACTTGGACGCTTAGTATTCATTACTGATAACTGTACCTCGGGAACTTGCTTCTAGATTACTTGATGGCATAAGAGAGCTTCACAAATTAAAATATAAAAATCGTTTGATTTTCTTTACTCAATATAAAAATCCTGTCACCCCTATATATTTCTTAAAAAATGTCAAATTTGAGAAAAAAGTATAAAAATATACCTGTGCTATATTCGATCATCATTCATGATAATGAAAAGATATTTCGTGACTAAAATTTTATCCCTTTGTGTAAATTTGATTACTACCTAATGCTATTGTAACCTAATTAGATTGGGTCACGCATACTAATGCGTTAAGGTCTTGGTCTTGGTTTTTTACGAAATTATATAATTATATAATTTTTTATACTTCAGAAATTACATTGATTGTAATGAGATTTAAACTTAAGACATTAAGTATACTATCTAAATCTCTCAATATTAGACTAATCTTAGTGGCTTATTTGATGAATGCATATAAATAATGAAAGTAAGTGATGTATAAAATAATAAACTTGATAAAAACTAATTTATAAGGTTTAAATTGATGATCAGTGTTTTTTTTTTTTCTTATAAAGAACAACACAGGATTTTACTCAACAAATTACAAAAATAAGGCCTTTAAATTATGTTGGTATACAGGTCTGTTCAAATTCAATCTTAATTGTAGATTATTTCTTTTATCTTAAAAGGCTCTGAGTTCCAAATGAACAGGAACATTAGCACAAATACATAGGCAATTTCATTGATTTGGTCAGCACAAACGGGAGCCACATATCCTGTTCTCTCTTGGGAGCTTGTTCTTGCTTAAGTACAAGGATTATGGAATAATTAATATATTTAAGTCACAAGCTCTTGTGGGGCTCGGAGTCTAAACTGATTCAGTCAGACCAATTCAATCAAATAGTTCTAAAATTAAATGAGCTCCTTGTTTGCTACACACCGAACGTGAACAAACTGACATGAAC
This sequence comes from Nissolia schottii, assembly GCA_003254905.1. Classification (NCBI taxonomy): domain Eukaryota; kingdom Viridiplantae; phylum Streptophyta; class Magnoliopsida; order Fabales; family Fabaceae; genus Nissolia; species Nissolia schottii. The sequence goes on along the minus strand of QANU01073048.1, from coordinate 336,977 downwards.
ATATTGCCAATTTGCTCTACTTGATTTAATGCCATTTTTGTTCGAAAACACAATGACCTTTTTTTTACGTGGTTGAAAACGCAATACCTTAAGAATTAATCTCATAAAGAGATTAATTTGAATACGCGTAGAGTGTAAAGAGTCTTACATTGTCATTTGATCATTTCAATCACGTGTTATTATTTAGAAAACTTTTAAAATAGTTGGGGGCAAGACTCAACTAATTTACTTATGCGGTAGCATCCAATTGGATAATAGTGTAAAACTCTTTTACACTGTTAGTATATACAAATTAATCTCATAACTTAATATATCGACTAAGCATTTAAATTCTTAATAAAACCATTTTAAGGACTCATACTTGTCAGCAATACCAAACAAATTTTCCATTTAATTTTCCTTGGTAGTCAACTTTTTATGAGAAATTTTTATTTTTAGAGTAAGATAAAAAATCAAGACTTTTATAGGTTACAATTGCTTTTCACTTTCACTACAATTAAATGAAATGACTAAATTCTAAATTCTAAACTCTAGACCCTAGACCCTAAGCTGTGAATGAAATACAACACCAATTTTTTCTTCTTTCTTTTAAGAACATCTACAAAAATCTCTCGGATTTTTCTACCTAGTATTGAGCTTGTATCTAAGTAATTTGGAAGACAGTTAATAAAGACCAATTTTCAAGAAGGGTTGGTGCTGGTGTGCGCGTGCTTTGGTTGAGAAGTCCGTTTGTGTAGAGAGAGAGAGAGAGAGAGGCTGAATCCATGGTTAGTTTGACTTAATTACACATTTGAGTTGTTTGCTAATTAGCGTGACATAGGAGAAATTAAAGCCTAGAAAATTAATGTGTGTGTTTATGAACGACAATCATGCTAAAGTGAAAAGGTGTTTGAGATTATCAAGTCAAGCTTGACGCATTATCTACGCCGAATAAACTATTAAACCTTAATTAATTATTCATTTGTTCATGGACGACAGAAAGGAAAAGGAATGACTCCAGGCTTACCAAAAAGAAAGGAATGACTCCAACACTTTGAATTGATGTTATGCATGCAATGTATAAATTTAACACCTCATACAGAGGAGACAGACACACCCAAAATAAAATTTAATCCTACAAACTTTACCTAAAATATACTCACTTGTTGATGAATTCTACTAACTCTATTTTGAGTGTAATTAACTGTATGACAAGTTTTAATAAGAATTTTTGTCATGTAACTTTTTCTAGTATATCTTCAAGTTAGAATTGAAGTACGTTTAATTGTGAAAAAGAAAAAAGATTTTTTTAAATATCAATATCACACGGTACACGAATCTTCAATTGAGTTGCAATTAGTTGCTTGGCAATTAATTTATGTTGGTTCTTCATCGCATTCAATTTTCCACATTTGAGAAACTTATATTACTGACCTCAGAATAGAAAAAGTTAAAAAGGGGGCCTATAACAGAATAGTTGCTGTGATGGAACAGAATTATAAATGACCTATACTTCATTGTACATATACAGAATTGCACATAAATATTGCCATAAGTCAACACTATTGCCGTATAAGGGGTTGATGGAAGCCTCATGGATCCAGTTTGGCAGTGCTTTTCTTACTATCATAACCGTTATGAGATCTATTTCCCCCTTCATTCGCGTGAACAAAATATGATGAAAGACAGTTGCATAAATTGGACCCCACACTTCAGCCTCTCTTGTTCAAATTTCTTTTTTGTGCGGTCATGAAACGTTATGTTAAATATATTTTAGAGATCATGCAATGAATAATATGTTAGTTATAAGTTATAAATGTAGGTCTCCCACCGTGTCAAAAACTATTTCTTAATACATCTTTTCACCCAAAAAGCTCCTTTAGCTTTTAACATCGTCAACTTTTAGAAATAACGGTCAATAAGGATTAAACTCTTATTTCTTAGTCAAAAGTTTTGATATCGTATTAGGAATCATCTCTTCTAAAAATTTAAACTATTGAGTAAAAACATTTAAATGGTTGTATATATCTCTTAACAGAGACTAAAATGTCATCTACTGTGTGATCTAAAGCATATTCATCACGACGCTTAAAAAAACACGCTAATCTTTTCGTGTTATAGAAACAAAGAAGGTAAAAAGAACCACCAATAGTTTCATTGCAAGAGCCAAATAAGCACAAGACTTTATAACCAGAGGAACATTAAGGCTAGTCCCTTTCTCTTTCCCTCATATATTCTTAAGTTGCTTTCACAATTCATAATTACACGAACATGCACCACCTCCTAGGCCATTTATACTCAATCCACTTCATTAATTCTCTAGGCTATTTTACTTATATAAAGCCTTGTTCCACACAAACAAATTTTCTATAAACTCTTACACCCTCATTTTTCATTTGCAATTGAATCACACTACTAATGGAGGGATCACAACAGTACCTGATGTGGATGAAGAGGAAACAAGCCTTGAAGGCACACCTTGAAGTGGCACCGCAAATATCATGGGAAGAAAGGGCATTTGCAGAAGATGTAACAAGGTTAGTTGGTGGTAGCATGTGGCCACCGAGGTGCTACTCCTGCAACTTCTGCAAGAGAGAGTTCAGGTCTGCTCAAGCACTTGGGGGCCACATGAACGTTCATAGGAGAGACAGGGCTAGGCTCAAACACAACAATAATAATCATCATGATCATCATAATGATGATGTTGATGATGATGATTGCAAGAAGCCATCATCGTTATTGTTATTAGGTACTCAAATCATGTCCCCCTCTAAGCTAGAATATTGTTGCCTTAATGATGTTGCGGTAATTGGCTGTGGTCAACATGATAATGAAACCCCTTATTCTCATTCTTCTTCGATTACACGGGGATCGCAGAAAACGGGGTGTCCTAATTCAGAGCCAGGAAGTTGTTGTTGTTGTTGTTGTTGTTGTTGTTGTTGCAATGATTCTGTTGAGACATGTTTGTCTGTTGGACTCAAGAGTAGTAGTAGTTCCATGTTTGGCCAAAGGTCATCATCAGCAATAACAGTACTTCCATGTGAAAATGAAGCCATTTTGAGTTGCAAGAGGCTAAAGACTAGTGGTAACATTTCTTCACTCAAGCCATGTTCAGAGGATAATAGAGTGCTCGCGATGGATTTGCCATCTGCGGAGATGGTGGAAGATTTGGATCTTGAACTCAGGCTAGGGAAACAACAGAAATTAGTTAAGTAGTTAGTTTAATTAAGTTGTGGTGAAATCTTAATCGGTGTTTAATTTGGTTTCAGTCCTTCTTCTTCTTCTTCTTCTTCTTCTTGTGTGCCATTTAGGTTGATAGGAAAATTGCAAGAGAATCTTTTTTCTTGGTCTGACTAAAAGTTGAATATATGATCATAAGTTTTACCACTTTATATATATTGCCTTCTTCAAATGTTTGAATATACTAATGCTATATATATATATATATATATATATATATATCGGTACCATTTGTGTTTTTTCTTTCCTTCTTGAATTTGTGGTGATTATTCCAACTCGTACAGTCTATGGACTTTCCAAGATATTCAAAACTTTGATTAGGTTCCCCAATCATCGTGATCAAGTTGGATGAACTCTAAATTATTTGGTAATGGGAAATTAAATTAAATTAAATGAAATCGCTGAGCTAGGGTTTCATGCGACAATGAAAAGGTGAACAAGTTAAGATAAACCCAGGTTACAATTTTTTTTGTTAAAATTAAGATACGCAAGTGAGAGATTTATTATACTATTATTTTTTTTTATTATACTCCCTTTGTTCACGTTACTTTTAACAAATGCATAAAAATTAAAAAAAGAATTAATTTACACATAATTAAAAAATATTAAGTGTTTAAATTAAATTAATCTTATGAAATATTGTACTACAATTAATACAATAATAAAAAATTTATAATAAATAGGAACATAGTTAAAAATACAGTAATTAATATATTTTTTTAATTTAATTAAATGATAATTAATTTCAAATAAAGTTTTAAGTAAAATATGATATATAAAAATGGACAGTGGCTATGTATATCTTTAATTCTTTGTTTCTATTAATTGTTTATATCGTGTGTAAACACAATTTTGATGTAGCCAGTAAACTGCCAGTTTAGTACTGGAATTAATCAGAGAGGAGGAAAATTAATTGAAGTTATTAAGTGATGAGAGAAGAGAGTGTAGTCACTGACAATAGTCACTTCAGTTACGTATATTTTAGATTAACTAACAGTATTCACGCACATGTAACCTGCACGAAGTAATGAATAACCCCATACACATCTTACTTCAAGCTACCAAAACTAAATCCAATCTAATCTAAGTACCAACCACACGGAATCAAAGTGATCAATATACAAAGTAATGTATATCAGATGCGTTAGTTTTGGCAAAAGAGAGAGAAGGGAGAAGACAACATCACATCATCACTGGCCTATTTAACGCGGCTTTGTTTTTACCTTTGGCTTCTTGGTACCACATATCAAAGGTAGCTGACAAATTCTTAGGTTTGTGAGTAAGTGTAACATGTTATCTTTGTACACATAATAAAATAATAAAAGTGGGTCTTATTGATATTGATATTTTATCGATTTATTAACTATACATTATTAAATAAGATCTCAATAAGATGTGAATCAATACTCTATCGCAAAATTAATAAGTTCAAATAACATAACTAATGTTATCAAGCATGATCCATTTTTATTGATTGTGTGCCTATAGATAACATGTTACATTTGTGCTTGACCAAAAAACTTCAAACAAACTCCCTTAACGTGAGAAATTCTTGTGCGATTATAAAGTCTTAGAGATAACACAATACATAATAAATAATATTTTAATTTTACGTAGCAGTCTTATCTAAATAAATACTAAAATTTAATTTATTAGATGGTTCAAAACATTTAATATGATGGTCTAATGTCAACACAAAAATTTCACTCAAGAACCAACTAACAACCACCAAGGACTAAAAATGTGCATATTTGTTTTCCATAAGTGGGTTTCGAAGCCCGAGAATGGAATGCTTATAGTAACACAAAAACAGTGTTAGCCACCTTATTGTGACACCGACCGTTCCTCCACAATACACGGCGACGTCAGTGTCTCTCAGACTTTTTTTTTTTTTTTTTTCCAATTTCAAACCCTTTTTCTTTGTAAGGAAACAAAATTGATTTGATGAATATATATATATATATGGCCCTAATATGATTTGACTTTGATGTTCTGTTGCAGAGTAAACAGCAGAGGCTTTGCTGTATAGGGGGGTAGTGGGGGATTCCTGCTACCCCACTTTTCACGCAACTTTCCCGTTATGAATATTGTTCACAATCTTCCATACCTGTTGCCACTTCACAATCATATGGTCATAGCACAGCTTAAGAGATGGGGGGGGAGGGGGGGAGGTTTAATGGAGAAGAAAAAGGAAGTAGGGTAGTTAGTCAATTTATGATAAGAAATAATAGAATAACAATTATTTAAGACAATATTAGGAAAATCATATTTACAAATGTGTGATTCTTTAATGCTGAGGTCACTGTAAACTTTACATCTTTGTGAATGCAATTGTGTCAAAGTTATTTCAACTAAATGTACATATTCATTTATGATTTATATTGTTGGTTACCATGCATGCATGAGCATGTGGGAAGTTGTTGGTTCCATGGGGTGATTTTCATCAATGCAAGTAGTTAGCATTAAGATATGATGTAAGGCTCTATACGAAGAAAAAATAAATCTCGATGTTATTTATATTCATTTATAAGATATCTTGTTTATAAAAATTAAAAAAAATTCTAAGATATTTTTTAAAAGGGCAGGTTGAAGTGTCTCTTAGTTATTGATTGGGAGTGAATTTTAATTTTTATATCAATTAATGAACACTTCATAGTATCTCTTCAAAATGTTCATAAGTGAGTACAAATAATAATATTATATATATATATATATATATATATATATATATATTATCAGAGTATTCACTATCGAAAGCAGTGACTAATCTCTTCGCATATTGTATATCCATTTAAGGAGATCACAACATTGGAACAAGGAAATTGCAGCACTGTATTTGCGGCGGTTGGGCTAAATTGCCGCCGGTTTACATTTTGCGGTGGTTCGTGGGAACTGTAACTGTTATTAGTTATATCGTGATCGTTCCTTGTAAACCGCTACGTACGTATTAATCCTATTTGCAATGGTTGGGGAATGTAACCGCTGCAGAATAGAAAGTATAAAAAAGGGGGGGGGGAAGAAGAAATCGATGCCGTCAAGCTCACTCTCACTTCGATATTCTTCCTTACTCTTGTTCGACGTCGGTTTTCTCCGAAGCCGATATTCTCCGACGCAGAGGAGGAACACAACAACAACTTCCTCCGACGATGATTGTCCTTTGCTAAACGTTCTGCTTGTTCGTGATTTGAGTGATTTTAGGGATCTTCTTGCTTCTCGAATCAGTGTTCCTTTTTCTCTATCCTTGTGGCTGTAGGACCCATGTCCGCAGAGGGTAAATGTGTCCTATTGATCATAGGAAGAAAGATGGATCATTTGTAAATGAGGATGCTCAAAAGAAGAGCGTAAGTCTTAAATATGATTGATGTGTTTAATTATATTATTCATGTTGATTTTAAATAACATCTAAATCATAGCAACAAATGTTATGTAGGAAGATTTAGAAAAGGATAGTGTTGAGGGCTCTTCTGAAAATGATGCCTTTATTAAAGTCTTTGGCAAAGAGCACACAAGATATGTTCGAGGTATGGGGTTTGATGTTTTCCCATCTCAGGTGTATGGGTCATCATCTTGCAAACCAAGAGCTAGTGATGGTCCATCAAGAGTTCAACATGACACCTTGAAGTTGCAAGTGAAACTGCAAGAGCAAGTGATGTTTTTTGTGTGCCAACAAGGGGGTCAAATGCCTCCTGATTTTTCTACCAATCTGGTAAATTTGTTATGTTTTTTGTGCATGTATCATTCAATGCTTTTATTGTTGTTAGATATTTACTATTGAATTTCTTTTCAATTTTAGGCTACTGACTTAGACTCACCAACTGGAGCAAGACCTTCGTCTTTTGCTAACCATGACCCCCAAAATCCTTAGTGTTAGGCTCTCGAAGTTAAATTTCATATTATTATTAGTACTTTAGTTAGGATATTTAAGTTAGATTTCAGTTTATTATTAAGCTTTTGGTACTTTGTGTTGGTAATGACTTAACAACTATATTTTACTTGGATAACTAGATAATGACTTATAACCTAAATTATGTTATTCCAGCGGTTGTTGAAAACTGTCGCAGATGGGTTTAATGACGCACAGAATTTCAGCAGTTAGCCAACCGCTGCAAAAAGTTTTTAGCAGAAGTTCTAATCGCTGCAAAACGCAGTTCTAAATTGCTGCAAAATTTACTTTTCCTTGTTGTGGATAGACATCAATCACGATTAATTAAAGCTACTTCATGTTTAAGACAATTTTCATATATTAAAAGAGAGAAATATAATTTATACATTAAAAAATAGATATGGAATCAATATTACACCAAGAGGAACACAAAGCTTTAAGTGGTGAGTATTAAGAGAGAAAAAAAAAATGTAAATTTTTTATGACTTTCTATGTAATGTACATGTGATGGATGTCTACTTTAAAAAAAAAAATTTGACAAAGAGACCAAATTTGGATCTAAATTTACTTGCAAGAAAAATGTGACATACATAATTTTTTTGAATGATTAAGTTGATCACAACACTTTATTAATTGTTTTAGCTAGGTTAAAAATTTGACAATTTTTGTTTTCTCCGCTTCTTTATTTAAATATAACATTTCTCCAATATTTATTATTATACTTTTGTTAGTTGTTAAAATAACTAACCTGTTAGTTTAGCCAAGTTAGTTAGAAATTCAATTGTAATTAATTTCTTTCCCATTTACATTTCATTTAGTTCCTCTGACTTGTATATAAATCGAAGATAGACACATTGTATAGTAGAGTTGATTCACAATATCTAAAAGCATATTTAGATAATTTTTTCTTGAGTCTTCTTTTCTTGGTGTTGAAGCTTGTTCATGGTTTTTTCCCCATTCTCGGTATCTGCATTTCTTAGTTTGCACTTACAGATATATGCAGAGAGAGAGAAGTGTGTTGCATGGACATGATATGTGCATTTTAGATATGAATAATGTTTTAACCTTCTAATTCATTCTCTTAATAATCCTCTCAATTATTAAATAAGGTTCCGATCAAGTTTCTTTTTATATTATATTTTGTTGCTTTTGATAAATGGATTGTATTAATGATAGTGGAAGTTTAGTTCAGAGTAACTCAGGCTAATGAAGTTTGACAAGTGCAGCTACCTAGCACGTGTGTGTCTATGAATTAGGAGTTTCTTTTTCTAGCTTTTGGCAGTGAAAACAACTAAACAGACATTTGGTAATTCTGTAATTAATCGACTCATTGGTAGGAAAGGAACATTGACAAATGACACTTGACAAGTTTATTCTCTCTTCCCCTTTCTTTTCTCTTTTTCTAGAAACCTAACTCAAATAAGTTGTTACATACATACATGTTCCAAATAGAGATTATTAATCGGGATTTTTTGTTTCACAATCTTTTGTTAATAGGGAAACTAGACTATGTAGCGAGTGCTCTACACTCTAAATGCACGTAAAAGATGGCATTTGTGATGAGTTTTATTTTTATTTTATGGTGTCTTAGGGGCCTTGTTCTCTCTCACTTTAAAAAATGTAATTTAATATTATATTAATTTAAAAATTATCAAATAATTATAAGAATATTCATAATTAAACTTTAATTTATATTTGGTTATATAATTTTATTAATTTTTATTTGTAAAAATCGAATCTCCAAGTTTAAACTAAAACCATTGAAATTTTTTTTTTCTAAATAACCATGTGTAATAGGGGATTCGACTTTTGAAAATAAAAATTTGATAGACTATGTAATTAAATATATAAATCGAATTAGCCAAATTAGTTTTTTTTTTTCAATTATTCAATGAAAGGCTTAAACCTAATGCTGCGCAAGCAAGATAAGGTAAAGTCATCCATTGAGACCCAACAATGTTTTGCACATATAAATTAAGTCTCACTAAAAAAAATCAGTTGGATAAAACTCAATAAAAAAAATAAAAGAATACTTAACCTATGTAAATCAACGAAACTAATGTACAAATAAACACCAAGATAATAAAACAACCATTCTTAAATACAAATTAGTGATAAAACTATAAATCACCACAATATATTACAACCCTAATTAGTAAAGAAAACCCTAATTGTGCTAATATGGGTTTGCCACAGATCATCCCACTAAAGAAGTGAATTATTTTAAGTATGTTTTTATCATGTGGGGTTAAATGTGATCTTTCATTAATAATCGAGGATGTGGATCCATGCATAATATAAACAACAAAAAAATTTAATAATAAAATATCACATTTGACATTTCATGAAAAAAAAACTTGTTTTAAGAGGATTCATTCCCTCCCACAAAACACTGGTGGAATTTAAGAGGGACAGGGAGGGGCAGCTGCTCTACATATTTTTTTCTTCTATATATATATATATATATATATATATATATAATTGTTAAAATTATTAGAGAGTTAATATATTCTATTGTATGAGCACCAACTTGGGATTAGTCAAAGTGATAGGTACTTTAACTCCTTAATCAGAACTCTCAAATTCAAATCTTGATAATAAAGTCTAAATACCAGTGATTTAATCGAGACAAAAAATATCATATTGTATGAGCGAGAAAAAGTTTATTAATACATAATAAACTTGAGATTTTTTTTGACTCATTTCACTCACTTTTTTGAATCTCTCATAGAGATCCCATAATATCCTAACTTTTATATCCTCTTTCAAATTTCACTCTGTTTTTTAACAATAAAAATCTAACAGAGACAATATCTTATATGATTTATTGACAATCGTTCCTCCCTTATTTTCACAAATTTCTATGGGATAACACCTTCCTCTACGTTGTAGCCGCACACTCATGACTCGTGCCATACTTCTATTTTTATTATTTTTTTCACATTACAATTATATTTAAGTTGTGGAATTGTGATTTTGTGTGTAAAATATTTGTGCTCAAGTACTTTGAATGTTTGGTTTGGAAGCGTTAAAATTTGTAAATATATGTTAATACAAATTACTGAGAGTAAAATATTTGTGTTCAAAAACTTATACTTTTTTAAAAAATTTAAGGTTTGAAAATTTTTGCCCCCTAAATTTTATGTCATATTTCACGGCAAGATCACCGACCAAAATCATATGGTGCTATGAAATCAAATTGACAAACACATAGCATTAAGTCTAATGTTTGAGGTGGTCTTTTTAGGGTGCCTCTTAAAAAGAGAGATTTTGAATGGGTATCACTTTGTTCATCACACACTCATAATATCTACCATTTAATGTAATATGATATTCATCCAATGGTCATAAATGATAACAATAATTTAGAGTAAAAACACTTGAAAATGAAGCACATATAGTCTATCAGGTAACACATTTTAATTTTGTTTGAAAAGACAACTTTATCTTCATCTTAAAATCAAATTTTCTTCCTCAAACCATCATATCATGTTCTGGCTCACATCACACCACCCACCACTCTGCCACCAACCACCCGCTGCCACCCATTGAAACAAATAAAAGGACATATATAGATCCCAGATTAACAGATCTCGATGTACAAACAATCCAAGTCAGAACAATTTCATCTTGTCCCTTCTTCATCAACATCAACTTTGTTCATCAACATTCATTATCACCCACAAAACTGAAGTGATAAAATCTAAAACACAGATAGAAAAAAAATTAAAAGATGATTTTTTTTAAAAAATAAAATAAAAATAAAAATATTTGAACGGAACTCAGATCTGTAATGTTGGCATTTTTTCCTCCCTTTTGTGGTGTTCTTTGTTATTTATTGTTTACTCAAGTTGATTTGTTCAAGTTGGGGTTTGTATTTTCAATTTGAATGCATCCAATAAGTACCTTCAATTTGAATAGCCATGTTGTCCCCTATGAGAATTAGTACATGAAAGCTAAACTAAAATCATCTGAACAAGTAAAAGATCACAAAGTGATGAAACCATTCGAGCATGTACAATGGAGGGACCAAAATTTAGGCCCCACCACTTTTAAAAGAGCATTTACCTCATTTTTATGTCATAAAAAATGAATGGAAACCAAGAGTGTTCTTCTTTTCTTCAATAGAAGGGATTAACCTTGGTCCTCATTATGGTCCACATATTTTCTTAAATTAAAATAAAGATAAATTAAGCATATTTATGAAATAATTTATATTAATATGTTGTATTATATAATTTCTTTTGAATTGGATAAAAATATAAAGTTAATGTGTTCAATATTTTTTAACAATATTAATACCTTGTATTGTATTATACAATATAGGTGGTATTTCTGGTGTTCTTTTCAAAAAGAGGAACTTTGCATGTGCACTCATTTCAAAAGACGCACATTTTTCCCATTTCAAAACATCTTGCATTTCTCCTTAGCTAGGTAATTGAATATTTTCAACTAAAAAATATAGTAAAATTTGATTTAGTTATGTATTATAATTCTTTTTATATTTTATATTTTATTATATTATTAGTTTTATATAATATTTCAAATGTATAAATAAAATTACATTAAAATTTAAAGAAAGAGACCACATACTTGAATACAAATTTTCATATTCGAATATGACTAGGATGTACACGAATACGAACAACTTGTATTCAAATACTACAACTTGTATTTGAATACTAGGATGTACACAAATACTACAGGAAGTGGCGCTGAAGGGACTAAGAAAGGAAGAACAAAGTGAAGAAAGGAGCAAAAAGCTTCAAAAGCTCGTTGTAGCACGTCCAGAGCATTGCAGCGATAAAGGACTGATGCCATGGAGCGCGTGTGAAGCACTGGAGCGCCATTTTGCACCGAGGAGCTGGAGCGTCCAATTTTCTTCGTGTCGCTGCAGCGCGTCCAGAGCGCTGCAGTGCGAGTCGGATCGTGGGTTCTTGCCTCTAGAGACCTGAAACCCTATTTTTTTACTCTTTGGAGTTATAAATAGACATAGGGTGAAAGGGGAAGGAAATAACTTCATACTTTGCCTCCGTAGACTAATTTCTCTATAGTTTTTATTTATTTTCCAGCACCTTAGGTCTTTGTTAGTGGTTCTTAGATAGTTTATTTTCGTTCGAGGATTGTTGGAGCTCTCGTGTCCATGTTCGAGTTCCTTCGTGTTCGATTTTGTTTTCTATCATAATTTTAATTCAGTTTCTTCTTAATTTTTTAGATCTGTTTTATGCTTAATTAATTTATCATTACAAGTTTTTATCCTCCACCTATAGAGGAGTAGTTTCTTGATACCTTGCATGCGGTAATTCTTGGATCAGGATTAATTGGAGGTTCATGTGTTTAATGATGATTCATAATTCTCTACCCTTCTCTAATTGGTAACATGGCGATCACATGATATTAATTAAGGTTAATTCTAAATTAATAAATCTTGACAATTGTAGGATTTGTTGAATTAGGATTATTAGGATTAGTAATTTAAGTTGGTCAATGAGAATTATCCAAGCCTCTAAGGGGGGATTTGGGGAATTAATCTGGTCGGATTAAGGTGTGCAATTGGGTAACCAAATTAGTACGGGTGTTTAAAACCATATCTCGGTTGTTAATTCTTGTACTAGTTTATGCTTAAGAGAGAGCGATCGTGATCTCTTAGGTAAACTGAATGTTAGTTAGAAATCTTTAACTAATAAACAACACCCCTTTTATGAACATTTAATTGTGGAATCGATGATAATTAATCATTAATCTGTGTAGAACCACATGGGGGTTTTGTTTATTTCTTTCAATTGAATTCACTTCCAATAAGCCCCAATTTACTTGAATTGGTTTTAACTGCTTTCTTATGAGACAACCCGAGTTAACTTATACTATATTCAATTGAATTGATTTGGCTTTTAAATTTATTTGATAAAGAGATAGACGACAATCTCTGTGTCAGGCGCTGGAGGCGTTTAGGGCGTTGGAGCGCGCGTTTTACTCTGTGTCGTTGCAATGCGTCCACAGCGTTGAAACCAAGTCTGATCTCGATTTCTCACTTCCACAAACCTAAAACCTTATTTTTGGACCATTTGAAGTTATAAATAAAACATAGGGTGAAGGAGAGACACACAACTTCATACTCTACTCTTCCTATCATTATCCATAGGTGATGGCTGAATTCTCTGCGGAGTTCCGATTTTGAACCTTGAAATTAGAAATCGGGATTTTTTGGAGTTGAGAAATTCTGTGCTCAAAGTCCTTCTCTTCTGCTCTTTGTTTTCAAGGGTACCTACAAAATATTCTGCCAACACTTTTCCCATTTTTTCTTCACTACAGAATATACTTAAAATATTTCGCTGATACATTAACATGCAATTATGGGCAGCTCAAAGTCGTTACCTCGTTCGTCCAACTTAATGGGATTACGGTTTTTATCAGGAGGGTCCTTTTTTGTTGGACCCTTTCTCCGTCCTATCTTTCTTCCTTTATTCTTTTTTTTCTAAAGACAGGCCCTTTTCTATTGGGCCCTTTTTGTTGTTTCTTATCTCTTTGTTTGGGCCATGGCCCAAGTTCCATTCAAGGAACCTTAACTCACACTCAAGAGCTGCCGCCACTGATATTAATTTCTTCTTCCTCACGACGTACCTGCTTCTCCGGCGAGGGTGGCTGTGTGACTCAAGCCCTTCCGCGATGGCGTTGTTGCAGCCGTCTCACCGAAGATGCCGCAATCCTCTTCTTCTGTGGTGATGGTGCATTTGCATCTACGTGACAAGCGACCATGGTTGAGGCTGTTCTCAGCTCTAGATCATCGTTGGGTCGTGGTCGTCGCTACAGTGCTCGTGTTTCTTCCACGCGTTCTGGCAGTGAGGACACTTCACGCGGGTACCTCTTCTTCCTCCTCCTCCGTGCGCGGCTGGCTGATGTGCGTCGCCGTCGCCGTGGTTTTACATTTTTGGTTTCTTTTGTCGGCCCAGAACGTAGAACGATTAAAATAATGGAACTTGGGCTTATTGGTCTGTGTTTGTGGTTTTGTGTGAGGACGTAATTCGTGTTCTGCAACCCAAAGATATTGAAAATGAAAAAAAAAAAAAAAAAGGGTCAGAAATGTTTAACGTAATGAAACAACCCCCGGGGATTTAACATTAATGTGGGTTTGGGGGGTAAAAAATCCAAATGTATGGGCTCAAACGGAAAATTATCAATGTATGGGCCTAAATTCTGAAATCGGACCTGCTGAGGGCGATTTTAGAAAAGCAAAAAAAAAAAAAATTCTGAATTTTTTTTCTGAAATCTCCTTAAAGGACGGCGATTTCAGGCTCTGAAATTGCCGTACCATGTGGCGATTTCAGAAAAGGAAAAAAAAAAAAGAATTTTTTCTGAAATCTCCCTAAAGGACAGCGATTTCAGGCTCTGAAATTGCCGTACCATGTGGCGATTTCAGAGTCTGCTTTTTTTAAAAAAAAAAATCCGACGTCTGAAATCGGAACAGTACATGGCGATTATTTTCCATTCCCCATACTATGGGATTAAAAAATTGTTTGAACCATACATAAGTAAAAAAACCACAAGGGGGAGCACCCCCCAAATTCTCAAAAAAGAAATCCAAAAAAATTTCTTTAATAAATGATTTAATGATACAAGTGTTTGTAATTAATTTTTGTCAGAAATGTTTGACGTAATGAACTCCCCCCAAAATTCTCAAAAAAGAAACCCAAAATAAAAAAAATTAATGAATGATTTAATGATACAAATGCTTGTAATTAATTAATTAGTATAAATGATAGAATAGGACAGCTTACTTATAATTATTATTTTTTTGTTTACAAGGGGTCGTGTACTCTCAGATACTATCACAACTAACAAGACCTTCTTGTCTAGTGTGAATAAGGGTTTTAGTCTAGAGCTACGCTACACAAATTCGAATGAGCTGCCAGAATTGTTCACGATAGAGTTGTCCAACCTCTATTGGAGCATATATAGAAGAGAGGAAATAAGTCATGGATGGGAACACGTGCATTGAAGTTAAAACACTTCAGTCGGCAATTTCAAAATAGGTTACTTGTCGAGTAGTTTAGCATTTTTCTTTTGGGTTATTTATGTTTTTCATTCCTCATAAATTTTTTGTTTGGAAATCGTCTCTCATAAATTTTTTGTGTTAAGTTTTAGTCTCTGTAGTCCGTTTAGGTCGTTAACTGCTGATGTGACAATGAACTTGGTTACGTGGTAATCACATGTCACGCACATGACATAAGGTTAATTCAGTTTTTAGTCCCTCATAAATTGCGAATATTGTTTTTTACCCCTCATAAAATTTTTGTTAGGAAATCATCTCTCATAAATGTTTTCGTTAGAAAATCATCCCTCATAATTTTTTGTTAGGTTTTAGTTCCTATCATTCTCCATTTGGGCCATTAAGTGTTAACATGGTAGTTAACTTGCCCGAGTGACAAACACATGTCGCGTACATGACCACCAAACCCAGACCTTCACCTAACTCGCCTATTTAATGTCCTACTCATGACCCGTGATCCATGACCCTAAATTAAAAAATATCATCATCATCTTGAACCTTAATGGTGAAGAGGAGGATCAATGGCGAGTCGGATGTGGATAAGGGAGAACCATAGTGATGAGGTGGGAAAAAAGGGGAGCTGGAAGAGATTGAGAGGGGAAGAGAGAGAGATGGATTTTTTTAAAAGAAATTAATTCAACTTGGGTTAGGTTTGGGTGGGTTGGTTTGAATAATGGGTCAATTGTACTTACCGTGTGACCAAGTTAACTATCATGTTAGTAGTTAGCGGCTCAAATGGAGGATGACAATGACTAAAAGCTAATAAAAGTTTTTGTGAGGGACAATTTCCTAACGAAAATATTTATGAGGGATGATTTCCTAATTAAAAATTTAAGAGGGGTAAAAAACAAAATTTTCAATTTATGAGAGACTAAAAACTGAATTAACCCTATGTCATGTGCCTGCCACGTGATTGCCACGTAACCAAGTTAACTGGCATGTTAGCAGTTAATGGCCCAAATGGACGGCAGAGACTAAAATCTAACAAAAATATTTGTGAGGGACGATTTCTTAACAAAAAAAATTTATGAGGAGTAAAACAAAAAATTCACAATTTATTGGGGATTAAAAACATAATTAACCATTTTCTTTATTATATATGGGTTACAGTGAGTATGGAATAAGGATGAGGTCTTTATTAAGGTATAGATTATGGAATTTGAGTGATGTGATTTGGTGTTGGATTGGTGCGATGTGTGAAATCATAGGGATCTAAGATATGTTCATGTGGGGATGAGTATATGTGACGTGGGGGATAGACATCGTTTTGGGTCAAGAAAGAGTACTGAGGGAGAGTTAAGAGGAGACAAGGTGATTATATGTTGGGTTGGGTTTGGTTAGGTCAGTCCATATGTATAAGGGTAGGATAATCCAAAAAATGTGGGTGTTTGTACATGAATATGGATTTGAAAAATAGGTAATACAATAATATGAGTGAAAAATAAAGTTACATTTGTATGGGGGGAACTTGAAATCGCCAAGTGTAGGGGCAATTTTAGGATTTAGAAATTTTTTTAAATAAAAGGCTGACAAACCCTGAAATCACCAAAATCAGTGGCGATTTCAGGTTCAACAACGATAAAGGTCACAAGAGCAGGGGGTGTAGAAGCACGTGTTTTGCCGAGGGGGTGACAACCCTGAAATCGCCGATAGCAATGGTGATTTCAGGTCATGTCCCCTTGACTCCAGTAGCTCAGTTTTCTGTGTGTGGTTTGAACGCGGTTTTAATTTTTTTGAGTTTATTTTATTTTAAAAGAGGAAGCTAGCTATAAATAACTCCAGTCTCTCCTTCTTCATACCACTGAATCCTCCATTGGCCTTACCAATATCCTTGACAAGTTTTTTCATGAACTTCACCTTAAAATGTCTTGCAAAATTTTGTGCAGTGCGTCTGATGCAGTAGAGGTGGTAGATCCACTGACCACTCATTCGCCTAATTGCTAACTTTATTAACCTGTGAAGATCGGATACCAATCCAATTCCTGCATTCACTCATGGTTCACACAAATGTTTCAAGAAAAAAATACCACACATATGATGTTTCACCCTCGATAACTGCAAAAGCAATGGGCCATATATTCTGATTGACATCTTGTGTGGATGTCATCAACAAAATACCCTTATATTGTCCATAAATGTGTGTTCAATCAACCTGGACCATTGGTTTGCAATAGCTAAATGCCCTGATGCCCCAAAACGCATGTCAAAAAATAATAACGTTTGTCTTCACTGATCTGTCGATGTTGTAGGCATTAACAATATCCACTTCAGTTGGGCATGAATTATCAAAATTATTCAATGCAAGTAACCAATATGGCAAGTCATTGCACAACTCTTGCTAATTGCCTTTTGCTTTGCCAATCATGTCTTTCGATATGAAGGCCAATATCCTTTTTGGTCCATAATATTTGCTTGAACAGATTTTACTGACATTGTTGGTTTCACCCTTATCTACACCAAAATCATGCCAGCAATCTTGTGAGAATTCAACTTTGAGTGGTCCAGGGTAAGTCCTAAGGCAATGCAAGTATGAGGGTCATTGTATTTTGTGACCTTCCAGAAGTAGTTGTTCTTTTTTAAATGTAGCCCTAATAAGCCATTGATACCCTTGACCAAAGTTTTTGGATTTGCAATTGTATGTCACTGGTTCTGACTCCTTTACTTTGTAATCCACCTATTTATGCATGCAGTAGTTTGCAATAGCTTATTTAATAGTCTCCTTATCACTGAATTGCTTCCCTCTATAGAGATCATCACTTGCATCATAATCATTACGCATGTCTCTAAATTCTGATGCATGCATACATACCTTCAACATCAAAGGTGTGTAAGAAAGGCTATGAATCATGCGGTTGTTGATCATCTTCCTTATCGGTAATTTCCAATATCCAAAGACAAATAATTAATTATAGAATAAACATATAATAGTTAATTTAATATTATATAATAATTAATTTAAAATAATAATCATCATAATGAAAATTTAATACAACCTTAATTAGACATTGATTATATTTAATTTAAATTACTTAAAAAAATTAAATTATAATTTATTTTATTAAGAAAATAAACTATAGCTAATAGTTAAGTGAGATGCAGTTTTGATACACAAGATCCTCTTAACAAAGTGAATGTAGAGCATACTTTGCATCTGTGTTAATCTATACAATTATAGAATGATTACTTTAAAATAGTAATTATTAGAAAGATAGATAATCAAAATGTAATACAATCTTAATTAGAGATTGATTATATTTAATTTAAATTACTTAACGAATTAAATTATAATTTATTTTATTAAGAAAATAAACTATAACTAATAATTAAGCAAGATACAGTCTTGATACACAAGATCCTCTTGACAAGGCGAGTGTGAAACATACTTTCCATCTCTATTAGTCTATATAATTTTAGAATAATTAATTTAAAATAATAATTATCGGAAAGACAGATAATCAAAATTTGTTACAACCTTAATTCGAGATAATTAAAACAAAATAATTAACACAATGACAAATTAATTAATATTTGATATGGACAATAATAGTACCTAAATTGTCGCCAGTTCCATTGTCACCTTTAGATATATCACTTCCAGGCTCACTCCAACCCACATTGTCATCTTCATTTGCGAACATCTCATCATCTGACAGTATTGTTGTTCACAATATTTCTAGTTCAATAGATTTGAACTAAAACCAACATGATGATCGACATTAGGATTGGCCTCCTCAAAGTCAACAAACAATTCAATGCTACTGAGATATGTTTTTATAATTTTCATATAAAGAAAACAGTTGCTACACTTGGAGGTCGTTCGATATTGTAATAGGTTAATATTTAATCAACCAATTAATGAAAGATATTGGAGTCTTATATCTTATTCTTGCTAATCTCCTGTGAAAATAAGAATAAATTGCACAACGCAAATCGAAGAACGACATAGATGACGAAATTAATAACTAATTATGCATTGTGCCCACTAATAAACTTCACCCCCCCTCAATACTAGACTTTACTGCAGAACCATTATAAATAATAAAAGGGACAACACCTTCTCTACTTGTTTTTTTTTCTAAATANATATATATATATATATATATATATACGTATATCTTCTCATAGATACTGAAATAGCCACTGTTATTGGCAATTTCAGCACCTGTTAACGTGTTGCCGTTTTGTCAAACTTTGACAAGGGAGACACAACTTTTTCATTTTTTTAACCTGAAACTGCCAAGGGGTATGACAATTTCAGGACCAAAACTCATACAAAGGTAAAAAAAAAATTAAAAATTAAAAAATACCCACCAGTAATGTTGATAAATGTCTTAGGAACCATTAAAAAACAATTTTTTCCTTTTCAAAATATCTATTAACTTCAAAATGTCTAATTTAAAGATGTGGTAGCTTTTTTTTCTAATAACTATTTTTCTGAGTCCCATGTAAATGTACGAGATTAAAAAAAATATTATTTTAATTATTAAACTCATAAAGTTTAATTTGATTAAATTATTATACAAAATATATAATATAGTTTTAATAAGCATGACGTAAAATTGAATTTTCATGCTTTACAAATAAGTATCACATAAAACTTAAATTTTCATAATTTCAAGAATAATTTGGTACAAAATTGTCAATTGTTTTTCTAAACTTCATAGATCTGAAATATTACAATCATTAAAAGAATGACTTGAATGTTTTACCATTTTGAATTTTATTATTCCATATATCTCTTGTTATTCACATGAAACAAAAGATAATAATATTATTTCACTGAATTTCACTTTTGAAATTGTAGACACTAAATAAAAATAACTAAATTTATGTCAATGCTAAAATATTGTTAGCATTGAATTGAGTTTTCAAATGGCATGTAAGCCATAATCATAAATTAGCACATCATATTTGAAAAATCATACATTGAAAGTAACACACAGAGATCGATTATTTCTTTTTCACAAAATTTACAATACCCTTATTTTAATCATTAGGCAACCTAGTACGATAGTGCATTGGGGAACCAATGGATCACATGACACTAAATGGACCCAACATCCTTTAAGCAAGATAGAAATTGCAAAGTAGTATCAAAACACATAGCATTATATATGTTTGATGAAGCCTAACGTCTCAATTATATGAATGGTCTCAATATTCATTATCATTTGTGAATACAACTTAAATCTTAGTGGAGAATAGTTGTCGTCTCTAGACATATTAATCATTTTATACTTGTAATAAAAATTTTGTGAAGGAAAAAAAGTTCGATTTAGAGAAACCAATTTATTTTTCATATAAGATCGTTAGATTTATAAGTATTGAGAAAATCATTGAACTACAAAAGCAATTAAAAAAAATCCAATATAATTTATTGTACTATTTTTTTAAAAATGAATGACATGCTATGTTAAATATTGGATTAAGTACAAACATCCACACCGACTGAGAAACAAAATGATGCATAATTTGACATGTAATAAGGATGAAGTACAAACATATCACTTGAAGCAATATAATTAGTGTTACTTCCACAATATATTTTGATTTTGATTAAGATACTTCTCTAATATTTAAGAATTGCAATTTATGAATCATAGCATCCTCAATTATTTGGGTAGATGTTAAGCCAGTGTTAAGATGTTTGTAGCTCTATATGAGGTGCTATATGCAATGCTTGAAGTTATATAGTAACAGAGATAAGACAATAAACTTACCCATCCATCTTTGGTATGAACAGGACCATGAAAGGCCTTGATTGTGTATTCTTTGAAATTTGAAATACTCATGTTAGTGAATTGTAGAAATGATAACACTACAAAAGATGAGAAATTAAATCTAAAAGAAAACACAAAGTAATTATCCATAAGAGAAATGATAGCCAAATATACATCAACAAAAATGGGAATTAATGGTATTGATGCAAATAAAACTCCATTTTTTTAAGAAGGAAAAAAAAACATGTAACTTATGCGAAAATGAAATGTACCTAATTTACATGCTAATATTACTCGTGACTTTACCAATAATTATTGCTTCTTATAAGTCTCACATTCTCTTTGTCATAATCCTAAATAATTAGTTTTGTGTCCTACAAAAAATAAAGCTATGAACATAAAGAATGCCACTGACACAAAAATTTTGAACCATGACGTGATTAAGAAAAAAGGCTATTCAAGATGTTTTTCCTAAAAAAAATAAGCAGAATCGTTGTTGCTTTATGTGAATACTAAATTGAGTAAATTTAGAGGTGAAAAGTAACAAATAATTAAGAAGAATGCAAAAAGTGATAATCAACTAATCTCTTTGGGCAAGATAGAATCCCTCTTAATTAGTGATCTCCCGATCTACCATCCAACCATTCTCACTAAAAGCAACACCTTTCATTAGACACCCAACTTCAAGTCGACAAAATAACATAAAGAAGATTCAAATTTTTGAAATAGAAATTGAAAGCAAAGTTTCTCTTTACATAGAAAAAGAAAATGGCATTGCCCCCTTATGTCGTCCTCCTTTTTCACATCATCATTCTTGTTATTTGCTCATATACGTAATCTCGATGCTTCTTCACGCTCCCTCAGTCTCTCAGCCTCGTCCCGCTAAAGCTCCATCTTGAACCAAATGACGGAACATTTGAAATTTATGTTAGAGAATAAGAAAAAAAATATATATCAATGAAACTCATCGCTCCATCATGAATGAAAAGAGGAAAAATTAAGATTTTGAAAATAAAATAATAAAAGAAATGAAGAATTATTTTAAAAGAAAGATTAGTGCAAAAAAAAATAATACAATAAGTTTTCAATAAAAATGTGTGACCAACTTGTTATCTACACAAATCAACTTAAGTCATTATAAACTATCATTTATTTCCTAATAGCATAATTACCATTTATGTTCTAATAGAATAATTTTCTAATTTACTTTTCACTTCTCTGTTGTTATTTGTTTTTTTCTTTAAATTATTCAAACTAATGTACTTAATGTCAAAATTTACGTCAGCTTAATTTTACATGGCCAACATGGTATAACTTAAAATTAGCATCTCCTTTTATCTCACTTTTAAGAAGCATTTTTATAAGTATATTTTTTGTTTACTAAAATATAATTTTGGTCCGCTAATTATACTCATTTATTCAATTTGATCCTATATTTTTTAGAAAAAAAATTGATACTAACTAAAAAGCAGAGCTTTTTTGCCACTGGTTAAAGGGAATTTTTTCACTTAAACTATTTCCACTAAATTCTACTAATTTTATTTTAATTCAAATTTG
>QANU01073048.1:301510-313649 GCA_003254905.1 Nissolia schottii | reverse complement strand
TTCTAGGAAGAGAGGGACACTAATATAAGTTAAATTAAAACTCATTAACATTGTGTTTGTTAATTACTATGCGAATAAAAGAGAGTAAAACATTAAGTAGGTTAATGAAGCTGACAGAAAATCAGAAATAATTACATATACTTAATACTATCATCATTAGGATTACTGATTATTTTTCTTTAATTTATGTTTTAATTTAATGTTATAATTATGGAATAATGTTGATTTTAGTTCTTAAAATTATAAATTTAAGTTATTTTAGTCCTTAAAATTTAAAATTTAATTTTTTAATTCCTAAAATTATAAGTAGTACGTAAAATTAGTCTCTTAATTCGATAACATTCACGTTGTCACTACTTTAACATCTAAAATGAGACTGTGACAATAACTAATTATGAATGAGTTATAACAATATATAAGACTGCAAATAACTTCGTGAAAACATCTTCCATTAAAAATGAAGTTCTAAATAGTAACTAAAATTTACAATTTCAAATGATATCACACCATATTTTAGTCACAAGACAAATATATTTTTAATCTCAAATAATAATAAATTAATAAAAATATAAATAATAATAAATTAAATAACTAACTTAATTTATGATTTATAATTTTAAAAGTTAAAAGAGTTAAATTTTAAAATTTAAAAATTAAAGTAAGTTAAATTTACACTTTTAAAAACTAAAATATCTATTGCACCCGTAATTGTTGTTTGAATTTTGCAGACGGTGAGTGAAGTAGTGAACAATCGGTGCTGTTCATGAGTCACGTGGCTTGGGCTTTTGGTTACGTCACCTGTGGGGCGTTTGCAGAGTCTGAGGAGTAAGTGAAGTTAGGGTACTCGTACATGTGTTTTATTTATTTATTATTTATTTGTGTTCTGACGATGCTGCAAAAAATTAGAACGCCACGCACTCGCACAAACGACACGCCGTTTCAGCTCATGGCCTCTTTTTGTCTACTCTTCAACTCTCATGTACGCGTGTTTGTTGCCCCCTTCTCGTGGCAAAATTGGAAGGGCACTGCAAATTACTACTACCATCAATCGTTGGAAATTGCACTGTCACGGTTTTCTGCCTCTGAAAACCATATCAAACGTATTATTTAAAGGTGATGATTATTGTGCCACTAAAAAAACAAAGACATAGAATCGCTATTTTTTAACTTAATAAAATTCAGTGATGTGTCTATTAAATATTATAATTAGTTAATTCGTCTTTCTTTTAATTTTACTTCAATCTCATTTTTTTGAATATAATAATAAAATTTAGGGTTGGATTTAAAATAATAAAAAATTAGTGGGTATAAACGTAAAACTCAAATAATATTTTATTGGAGATGTGACTGAATTTAATTGGACTAATTAAGAGAAAAAATGATTAGTGTACACCTTATGATCTGTCACCGTACTGTCAACCAATGATTTTATACGATTGACTCATGTGCACTTACTTCCACGTTATAACGAACTTTCATGCGTCACCTCAACCTAAAACCGTCAGCTCCAATGCAGCCTTCATTATTCTTCATTCTCCTCATCATCATTCTTCTATGTCACCATCGTTCTTCTTCTTCTTCGTCTGCATCGTAGTTCTTCGTCCTCATCGTCGTCTTCTTCATCTTCTTCCTTCGCTTCATTTTCTATTTTTAAACAAGCTCATGCATAGAGTCTTCAGATCAAATCGATGGATGTAATGAGGTGTAAAACTTTGGAAAGAATCCATGTGTTTATTTTGATAGGAATCCATCGTAGCTCCCCATCAACTATTAAGTTGTTTGTGCACAAACTTTATGGCATGTAGTGCACAAACTTAAATAGGAGATAAACCAACTATTTTTTAACATCGTGCACAATAGAGAAAAATGTTTGTGCACAACAATTGAAAAAGTTTGTGCACAACAGTTCAAAATATTTATGCAAAACAGTTTAAAATGTTTGTACACAGTAATTAAAAATGTTATTGAGTTTTAAATCATGCACAAAATATTTTTAACTATCATGCACAAACAGGGTTCTTAAAACGTGAAAAAATATGGTTTAACTA
The DNA here is from genome assembly GCA_003254905.1 of Nissolia schottii. Taxonomy (NCBI): domain Eukaryota; kingdom Viridiplantae; phylum Streptophyta; class Magnoliopsida; order Fabales; family Fabaceae; genus Nissolia; species Nissolia schottii. The sequence continues at coordinate 311,601 of QANU01073048.1, read as the reverse complement.
CAACGCACAATCATTTTTAACCATAGTGTACAAACATTTTTTTAACTTCGTGCACAATAGCGAACAATGTTTGTGTATTGTAGTTGAAAATGTTTGTGCACAACAATTTAAAATATTTATGCACAAACATTGTTCACTATCGTGCACAAACATCCTCAAATATTGTATACAAATATTTTGAACTATTATGTACAAACTGTTGTGCACAAACATTTTTAACTGTTGTGCACAAACATGTTAAAAACTTTGCACAAAGATTTTTAAATATTGTGCTCAAATGAACTATTTGTGTTCAAATGCACAAACGTTTTGTGTTAATGCACACAAACACTTGTGTTCACTTAAATTCTAAACTCTAAACCAAATAATAAAAAAAAATTGAAACAAAAACCTAAAACAGAATGTACCTCTTGTTTTTGTTTTGTGAGAGAGATGTTTGTGCAATCTTTCATTGTCCTTAAGCGAACTCAGAACAAGAATGAGTAGAGTAGTTGTTAAGCGATTACGAGAGCTTTCAGTTTTGAAAATGTAGGTTTTGTTTTCGCCAGAGATGAAGGAAGCTGAGGAGTTTGATGCTTTCACGAGAGAGAATTTATGAGCTTTATGTTTTCGTCATTTGGAGAAGCGAGAATGGTTTTGTGCAATGGAGAGTGAGTGCAAGCAATGTGAGAGTGAAATGTGGAAAGTGTGGAACATGGGCGCCATGTGAGCCCTACATATAAAATTGCTTAGGTGGCATTACAGTGGCAGTATTTGGGGTGTACATGTAGCCATGGATATTAAACTCTCGAGTTAACTTGTAAACTTTTACGAGTTTACGATTCTACATCACAAAACCAGTTAACACTCATATAAACTCTATTTTAGCAAACTCGTATGAGTTTAAATAAACTCTTAATTTAATTAGTGAGTTCATGAGTTAAAATCAACCTACGAGTTTATGAGTTTACCTCAAAATGTACAAATTTGACAACTTTATTGGATAATTAACTGACTTTGTTTATGTTAGACAATATGTATTAAATTTATTAAGCTAATTTTATATATTTATCATAATTGAGTTATGTTTTATTGAACTATAAAGTAATACACGTACAGAATAAAGTATGACATTACAATAAAGTGTCACGCATTAAAGTATATTTTATAATATTTCTTTCAGTTATTAGTTCCTAATTATATTACTTATAATATATATTTTTTTACATAGGTAAACTCTTACGAGTTTATGGCCGAATTCACAATTCGAGTTTATTAAAACTTTACCAGTTTATTTAAACTCTCGAGTTTGACAATTTTGCAGATAGCAGCACCCAATTAAGAGATGCATCGTATCTCTCTTTTTATGGAGGAACAGTTGTCTTCGCCATAATTTAATTCAGCACGGAGAATTTTTTTTAAAAAAAGAAAGAAAAATAATCACCACAATTTTAAAAGAAGAATAATTTTTTTCGGTTTAATAAGGCATTTTTTAATTGAGCTTATCGAAAATATAAATAGTTATATACAATCTTTTTGAATATATAATTTACAAAAGATTATACACAAAACGATACAAGTGGTATCATAACTGATGGTTCGGATCAGCCTAATGAAGTATTGGAGGAATGACAATCGTTGGATCCAGGTATGAGATCTCTTGTATCGAAAGTCTTCTCGGCAATGTAGAGGTGAGGAGTGTGATACGTAGTGTGACAATGATACACGTGAAGAGCAATGTGACTCTTGTTAATGTCATTGAATACTCGAATGAACACGAGCTTCTACCAAGGGGGTGTTGGATACTAATGTGAGTCTCACACTTGAGAGAGAGAGATTGTTGATATTCAAGTGTGTGTTTAAAAAGCTTCACATTGGTTAGTGACAGACTAAGTGAAGTGTATATAAGTGAAGGACCCATAGACCCATTGCCTTGAGATTTTGGGTTAAGATGTGACGTCCAACCCGTTGGTGTGATTTCTCACTTAGCCCATCAATATTAATTTTTCCAATTTTGAACTCCTCTTTCTCAACAATTTTGTTCTTACAAAAATATAACTCGCACAAGCGACAATGTAAAAAACCAATTTTCTCAAAAGTTTATCATGCACATAACCAATTAATTAACAATCATGCTTTTTTACTGTTTATTACTTCAATGATTGATCATCAGATGTGAACTTTCGCAGCTAAAGATGAGGACAGCGACGCATAATAAAGAAGCAATTAAGAAGGCCAATCACAATGTTTGCATACTAATTGGGCTTTGATTCATTCCCCTTAAAAATACATAGAGGTCGAACAGAAAACCCAACCCCGATTCAGAGTATAATTAAACCAGTTGATAGATACAGTTGATAGATATTTTCTTTAGGACATAATATCTATTCTATATGATGTGGTCTACAACACTACATGATTTATTATAAAGATCTTTGAGCTTACAAAATGAGTGAATGACTATATGAATTGTATGTGATCTGCACAAAATTTCTCCAGCTTGATTGGAGGAGAAAAAGAAGTAGACAACACATGTAACAGGTGTCAGCAAATGAATATTTTGAGAAAAAATTTAATTAGATTAATTGTGAAGTTTTGTTTTCTTATTCAACGTGATGTGATTGCAGGTGGACGGCTGAAACTTAATATTCAATTTTGCAAGAGTAATACTATTCTGCTGGAACATGAAGAACTACCAAGTTCTATAAGTGGTAAGAGTTTTACATTGTTTCACATTGTTTCGGGATGGAGTTAAATGTTCATTGCTCTCCTAAAAGAAAAAGTATATGTTTTACATCAAATTTGATGTTACAGCCAACAAATCTTTTATATGTATAAGGATTTGTATTTCTCTTTCCTATTAATTATATTTTAATTTGTTCTTTTTCTCTCCAATTTCTTACGATATCTCTCTCTTTTCTCTCTCCAATCGCCCCTTTTTCCCTCTCTCTTTATTTTCACGCCGCCTCACGTATGCCGACTCACTCCCTCAATTATTTTCACATAAGTCGTCGCCCCGTACGCAGCTACACCACCATCGGCGACACCATTCAAATCTGCTTTCCTCCTCCATCATGTCCTTCAACCGCCACCCCCAAACGGCATTCACATCCTCCATCACGTACTCTCTCGTTGTCTCTCCCACACGTCATCTCTTCCTCACGTTGAACGGCAGACCCAGCACTCCCTCTGTTGTTTCTAAACAAACCCATGTATTGAGTTTGATCAAGCGTTGATACATTGAACAATAAGCAAACTATAATATAATGCATAAACAAACACTCCAATAAGAGATACATATCGAACGAGACGAAGGAATTATTATGTTTAGAAATTGGATTTTGGTCAATCTAGTTGTGTAGTTTTGTTCATTGTGTGTTTATGGGTTTGTTCATTTTAGTAATAAGTGTTTGTTCAGTTAAGTTAGCGGTGTTTGTTTATTATATGTGTATTGGTTTGTTCACTTATCGTTTATATGTTTATTCATTTTCGGTGAAAAGGTTTGTTCAATTCGTGTCATCGGGTTTGTTCATTTTTAGTAAGTTGGTTTGTTCACCATAGCTATATGGGTTTGTTCGTTTTAGCAATAAGTATTTGTTCAGTTCATGTATTAGGGTTTTTTCATTCTAGTTAAGTAGGTTTGTTCAATATAGTTAATTAGATTTGTTCGTTTTATATGGACAGGTTTGTTCATTATTTGTATCTAGGGTTGTTCATTCCAGTTAAGTAGGTTTGTTCACTACAGTTAAATGGGTTTGTTTATTTTATATGAATAGATTTGTTCATTATTTCTATTAGGGTTTGTTCATTCCAAGGTTTGTTTACTATAGTTAAACGGGTTTGTTCATTTTATTTGAACATATTTGTTCATTGTTTGTATGCATGCACATCATCAAGCATAATATACATATTTTCACATAATCAAACATTTAAGTATAGAACCACCAAGAGGTAGTTTAGGCTATATTTACCCACAGATTTTAACAACCAAAAATATATTTATCCTAATAAAATCATTAACAACACATGCAAGTTCATTTCAAGGCATGAAACACATATTATGTGCATTTTCTCATAAATCACACAAACATGCAAAAAGGCATAGAACCATCAAGGGATGGTTTTAGTTAGTTTACCCACTTTTGATGATAAAGGTGTGTAGTGTGCTGAATCTTGAGTGAAGCTTCTCAAGGGTTCTTGAGAATTCCAAGCTTGGTAGCTCCTTGCTTGAAAAAATGAAGGTTATGCCTTCTTGCTTGCAAGTGGTGTTGTTGTGTGTTCTAGAGAGAACAAGAGAGTATTCTCTTCTAGGTTTTTTTAGTGCAAGAAAATGAGAAAAGAGTGATGAGAAGGGGGAGGGCTGTGTTCGGTTTATGACTAGGGGAAATGGTGGAAGAATGTTTGACTTTTGGATAAAAAGATGGCGGTACTTTGGTGGCTTTTCTCCAAGCTTTCTTGAAGAGATTTTCGAGTGTCTTAGAAGGATGAAAGTAAGAGTGGGAGCTGCTGGAAGGCTCAGGTTTGGAAGGGGAATTATGGGTGAAATGAGAAAAAATTAATTGAAACAAATTGAGAAAAAATTAATTAAAACAAATTATGTGTAATGATGGCTTTGGGGTTTTTGGCCAAATGCGCGCCTTTGGAGTGTAGGAGAAGTAAAAGTGTGCAGCCATGAGAGAGCAGATTTTTACCCCAAAATTGGTACGTGTTCTGTCGTGTTTGGTCATTAACTATCCGGTTACGCGCGTGATTGCACGTGTGAAAAATTTACGAACGATATAAAAATTATCTAAACATAAATACACACCAATTAAATATTTAAAATAAGAAATTGAGATTTAACTAGGATATTCTAAATTTTTCCTGGTAAAAAGTGTATTTTTACAGGGATCGCCGGTACGCACTTAAATTTTCAGTAATGACCGAAAATTTGTGCGAAAAATTATTTAAACATACAATCACATTTTTCAAACAATTCTAATGAGAAATTTAATTTTAATTTAAGGTACTCGTAATTTTTCGTTCGTAAAAATCTATTTTACGAGTGTCTTTGATACATATTAAATTCCAACGATGACCGTAAATCGATCCGGATTTCGCTAAATCCCACGAGATCACAAAGCCATTATTTTGATTGGCATTTTTAGAAGATGAATTTTATAATTTAAATTTTTCAGTAACTATTAATGCTATTGTCTTCAAACAATATTTATATAATTCTTTCTGATATTTAACACTATTTATACAACTGCCTATTGTCGTAAATAACAATATTTAATAAAGTATCATACAATATATGTATATATGTATGCATAAATTGTTAATCGCTTAATGTTTATATCTTAATGAATGAAATTTGTAATTGCTTTATATTTGTATTTTACGGTGCACAAAGCATTACACATATTGTTATAAGAATTTTACGACGAAGCATTTGTTATGAGAATAATAAGAAATAGCTGATATAGATTATAATTCTAAACTGGAATTTCAGTAAATATAGTATTTCTACTAGTTAATTATTTTATTTACTTGTTTACAGCGAGACTGTAATATTTATAGTTTTCTTACTGTATTATTTACTTATTTATTTCACATGCTAATGTTCTAATTGATATTTGCATTGATCATGCTTTCAATCTTTCTAAGTTCTATAACTAGAAAATAAATGCTTGTAACATGTTCATATACATATATATGTATATATATACATATATATATATATATATATATATATATATATATATATATCTAGTATTTGATGTTTTATTATTATATTATATATATTTGTGTTCTAAGTTGATTTTTATATATGGTACTATTTTAATTGCTTTGGTATGCTAATAATCTCATATACATTATTGAAAATGACATATTCTTATTATGACTTAAAATAACACGTTTTACTATTTTATTAAATTCAATAATACATTTCACTCCTTAAAACATTAATTAGATCCCAATAATAATTCACTTGTTATAATATAAGGGTTAAAATGTGAGGTATGCATAAACTATGTTTTTGTAACTTTAATAATTAGTTTCATTAGTTATTTTGTGATCATGATTTATCAATTAATAAAATTTAGTATTTATTTTACAAACTATGTATAGAAACATATTGACATTAGGTACGTTAATATTTTTAAGCATAGTGTTGTCTTTATTATATTTGAGTGTTTTGGTACGTATTAATTAATATAATTTAGTTTTCCAGTCTCAATAATTGGCTTGTAAATATTAATTATGTGAAATTCCTCTTTAGGAAAAAGTGGGATGTTACACACTGATCCTTGATTGGAAGCTGCTTAAAGGTTGGGGTAGTCCTTTTTCCAATGATCTTCTTGGCCACACTCATAACAACCCGAAGTGCCAAACTGGAAAGGGCTAAGGTATCATCATGTATCATGTAATATTCACATAGGTCTATTTTCCTAGCATGTCATCTACTAAGCATGTTAATTGAACAGATAATCATAATCATAATAATCATAAACATAACAAACTCAATTAAGGGACCACTAATGTGGCACACCGTCGACGCACCAAGACCTCCACTCACTTGGAAAAGCCTGAGACTGGGGAGCACTAGCACTTGAAGCTCTAAGCGGTGTAGCATTGACACCTGGAAAGGCCAACCACACCATTATAAAACTTAATAGAACATAACTGAAGGGCATCGCGGTAGCGAACTGGCATTGCTACAACGATCAGACATCTCCACGGCAGTCCACGATAGTCAAAGTGCTACCACTACCAAAATAGCGGCACTGAAGCCTACTACCCTATGCCATCCCTAAAAGGATTGCCTACCTATTCTAGGTGCAGACATTGTGTCTTCACAAAGAGAGAGAGAGAGTGAGCAAGAAACTTCGTGCTTGAGGGGGAAGTCTGAGGCTCTGAGCGAGTTGTAGAGCGGTGGGGGGAGCTCTATATATAGGCGGAGAGACGGGCCCTCCCTTGGCCCAAAGGCTGCAGCTAGGATTTCTGATACAACCTCCATGTCGCTGCACCTTGCTCGTTTCGTGTCACTGTAGCGATGCAGCATGTCTCCTAGAGTTGGGTCTTCACAGGTTGTCAAATTGAATTGTCATAATAATATGGGGAAAGCTAACAAGTATCATAAAGACACTTGTTTAGGATACTTTTTAAGAAGTTTGAACTAGAAATATTTCATAAAAATGTAAATTTTGAGTGTGTTTGGGAGTTTAAAGAGGAGGGGGATGAAAGGAAGGAGTTTGGCAGGTTTTCCTTCTCTCTGTTTAGAGTGCAAAATTGAGAAAGGAAAGAGAAATGGAGGGTTTGTGATGTATTTTTACCTTCCACCACAATATTTAATTTTTTTAGAGAAATATTTTTTGAAAAAATATTTTAAAAATTATTTGAATTTTTTTTGGAAAAAATGGGAATTTTTTTGGAAATTCTTTTTGAAAAAACATTTTTAGAAAAAAAAATTTTTTTAGAAAAATTATATTTGAGAATGGCATGGTTGTTAAACTCTCGAGTTAACTCGTAAACTCTTACGAGTTTATGATTTTACTACACAAAACGAGTTAACACTTATGTAACACTTATGTAAACTCTTTTTTAGTAAACTCGTACAAGTTTAAGTAAACTTTCGATTCTACTAGCGAGTTTACGAGTTAAAATCTACCTACGAGTTTACGAGTTTACCTCAAAACGTACAAATTTTGTAACTTTGTTATATACTTACCTAATTTTGTTTATATTAGATAATATATATTGAGTTTATTTAGCTAATTTCATATATTTGTCATAACTGAGCTATGTTTTATTGAATTATAAAATAATACAGATATTGAATAAAATATGATATAATCACTAAGTGTCATGCATTAAGATGTATTTTATGATATTTCTTTCATTAATTTAATTTAAAGTTAACATTATTCAATTTCAATTATAAATAAAATATTTAATTAAGTTTAGTTCCTAATTATACTGCTTATTTATTTTTTTACGTATGTAAACTCGTACGAGTTTACGATTCAAGTTTACTGAGACTCCACTAGTTTGCTTAAACTCTCAAGTTTGACAACCTTAAAGAATGGTAACACTGTAACTTTGTATTGAATTACATTATAAACTCTCCGAAAAAAGGAGGAGTTTGGAGGGTTGGGGGTTTTTTACAAAACCCTTTCAAATTCTTCTATTCCTAAAACTAAAACTCTCAAACATAATTAAGTTTTCCTAATCTTTTTTCTTTCCCTTTTAAATTCAATTCACAAATACACATTTAAAGAATAAAGTGAGAGAATTTTATATCTAAATCAATAAAAAAAAATGAGACTTATTAATATTTTATTAATTAAAATTAAAAATTTTCTCTTTTAAAGGGCTTACTTTAAAGATGCTTGTTCAATAATATTGACTCAAATAAATCCGGACAAAAATCATTAGAATTATTTTATGAGTTTGCAAAAAGTAAAATAGTGATGGAATTGAGATGGGGGGAACGTGGTGCGTGCGGAGGAGGAGGAAGGGGTGGTGTAATGGAGTCCCAACGTTGCACAAGTTGCAAGTCCAATTAGAGGGTGCACGCAAGTAGCGGCCACGCGTCGCACAAGCGATTGAGGTGGGAACCTCAGATATTGTGCAGGCGTCAATCGAGTTTGACATGCCGTCCTACACGTGTCCATATCTCCATCGTTACGTACATCGTTTTCATTGCACAACTGGAACGAGCAGGCAGAATAAAGCGAAACACACCCTCCCCCTCTAGTTCCCTCCTTTACCTAAAAGAAACAAAACAACCTCCTCCTTCCTTCTCTTGCCTTCACGCTCTTCAATTTTAATCAAAATACTACTACGTAGCATTTAAAATGGAATTCCACGTATTGCCTTCTGCTTTAAAATATTTTTTATATGGATTTTATTATCATTTGTCCTTATCCTGTGACACTGGTTAAAAAAAAAATAAAAATGATAATTTTATATTAAAAAAATTAATTTTAAATGTGTTATAGTGAAAAATCACATTAGGCATAATAAGGTAAATCTATGACCAAATGATCGTTATGAAGCAAGATGAGATCACATAAGGATAATAGTGACTAAACGTATTGGTCGATCATAGATCAAGTATCTGGTTGACCTAATTTTTTTTATGGTTGAGCCAAGACAAGGGACGGAGTTATTGACCAAAAAGCTTGAATAGGTTGAAGTATCTTTATTTATATTCATAAGGAGACTATGAGGAAAAAGATCGAACGAAGGACGAGATCACTCAACTGCTCTTGATCAATAAGTAAAATCAACTTGAATTGAGTCTTCAAGATTCTGACTCTTTTGTCTGACAATGGGTTCGAATGAAAGTATGTTAAAGGGCTCTAAGATCATGAAACATCGAAAGGGACGAAGACCTCTTATAACTATCGCGCAGTTACAAGAAGAACATGTTTTTACCTTCGAACGTGTTCAAACTTCAGAAACCATATAATCACCCACTTCGCGGAATAGAAGGAAGGTGGTGTAGTGGAGTTTTGAATGGCCAAACCTAACCGTCAGAGAAGACACATGGCAGCCAAGCAAGTGACGACTCGAGGCTATAAATAAGGATGCTCATGACCGAATTAGGCAGGGATTTTTCACATAGGAAACTCTAATCTCCATACATCACAGTGTTCAGAGAGCAATGAGGGGACTTAAGTAAATTTCTCATTTTCCCTTTTGTTCATTTTTATTTTCTTCCTTTGTTTGCAATTTTTTTTCTTTCTTTGTAGTTCTTTTTCTTTGACGTTTGATCGTCTTTCTCTTATATTGTCGCCACTTTGGTTGACTACATTGATACTTATCAATAATAGAAATATTTTTCTTAAATCGCATCTTTACTAAAAGGATCTCCACACTATTCTCATATCTATTTGATTTACATGGTAAAAGATTCTATGAATCAAAATATACGTAAAACAAAATGTTTCTAATAATAATAAATGCTTTAGAAACTTAAAACTTACTAATTTGACTTCCTTAACTAATGCTCTTAACAACACACTTTTTCTATATTTACCACGAAGTATATGTGATTAAATGTATATGTATGAGCGTTTTCGTTGCAAGAATGTAAGTAAGGTGTAAGATCAGTGTGCGCA
>QANU01073048.1:226702-300690 GCA_003254905.1 Nissolia schottii | reverse complement strand
TTTGCGAGTTTTTTTTTATCCCTATGCAAACTATTAGCAAGGCTCAAAATAGTAGTACTAATACAACTTTTTTTAAATCTTCTCTTCTTTAATTTGGCAAAATTGATACAAAACTAAGAAGTCAAATAGAAAGACAATCGCATAGCCAAAGATAAACATGTAAAAGGAATAAACAAGTGAATGGGGAATTTTTATTTTATAAATGCTATGTAGAAGGAAAACTTACTAAGGAAAAGTGACAAAATTGTGATTATGGGTAAAAATAATAGGCTAAGGCTATGATGCACCATTTAAACTTGGTCTGTGATACACTATATAAGTAGACTATAGTGAGACACCTATATTTAGTTGCACTTAAAAAATGTGGTTAAACATATATTTGAGAAGTGTTGCCAATTACTATCGCAATTTTACCATTGTTAATCTTACACTTTCTTTCCTTAGACAGTGTTTGGTAAGCGTCTCGGGATATAAAATACAAAGACGGGACATAAATATGTATGAAGAAGGAGACGAAAACATAAAACTTAAAATTTCCTTTGTCTAAGGATAATTTTTTAACTAATTTTTATACATATAAAGAAGAAAAATATAGAAGAGATGTCTGAGACGCAAAGGACGCATCTCTGCCATACCTCCAAAACGGAGGGACACAAGAGATGTATCTCTGCTATCCCTGTGTCTCTGTATTTTCTGTCTCATGACGCTTAACAAACAGTGCCTTAGTGGTAGGACATGGTCGGGAGCAGGAACTTCAGACAGAGGATTTCGATTCTTATCGAACCTTCCTCTATTCTCAAAACCTTCCTCTATTCATCTCAAGCACTATTGAAATTTTCATGAAATTCATCAACTCAAATGACCAAAAAAGCAAACTGTAATTATCCGTCGTACCTCTAGGATGTTTTTAACGTGTTTTCCGTGTTCTTTTCATGGTTGAGATGTGTTAGGAGCCATTGGCCAGCCTTGAGCTCAAAAGAATTGAGTTTGGGACCTTGAAAAGTTGGTTTAGTCATTTTTTTGGGAAAAATAATCGACTTCCATGATGAAGAAATCGATTATTATGATCTAGATGGCATGCAATCAATTGTCATCTTGTGTGCAATCAATTATTTAGACCTAGTGGGCATGAAATCAATTGTTTTACTTGTTTTCTGTTTTTAAGTAGCGCGAGAAGGCTTATTTCAATCTGAGTCTCTTTCTCTCTAAAACTCATTCATCTCCATTCTATTTATCCCCTCTCAAACCCTAACCCCAAAATCATTCGTAAATCACCTTCAACACATAGAAATCACTTCAATTCCATAAATTCCTCCTCTTCATCCCTCATCCTTTCTCTCTCCAAAACTCCATTGAAGGACATTTGGAGCTTTTGGTGGAGACCCAAGGGCTCTACCCGATATTCCTCTCTTCTTAGGTCTTCAAAGGTAAACTCTTAGCTTAAAATTCTTGCTAATATTGTTGTTGGGTTGTTTGTGTGACTATTGAAGTCTATGGGTAGATTTCTTGAAACACTAGGTTGAGATTTTGGGAATTTTAGTGATTTTGGGTTGATTTGGTCCAAATCCATGATATGGTTGTTGTGTTGATAGTATCAAGAGGCTTCGGTCACTCTGTAGATTGGTTGTTCCGCCTCATTGAGGCACATTGTGAGTAGTTAGTTATGTCTATAGTTATTTTCCTATATTACTAGATATATTTTGAAACTAAACTTTGAATTGTTTGGTAAATGGACTGATTGTTGAGCCCTTTGGGCATTTTGAAAATAAAAATGTAAATTGTTGGATTTGATGAGAAACCTTTTGATAAATTTAACACTAGGGGCAAGATCTATTACTTTTAGTGCATGGAACTTATATTGTGCATATTTTAAGAGTGTTCGATTTGGTTGTGGAATGGAAAGGGTGAGAAATGAAATTGTAAAACATTAAAGGAATAATTTATATGGAGTCCTTTTAGGATCTGTAGCCAATGATAATAGGCGTTGGAATTGGTACACCATGGCGTCAATCCCAACTAGTAGGGAGGAAAATAACGCTAGCCTAGGGCGTTAGGCTGACGTTCCTGATAATTCCAAACTTGTATCGAAGGGAGATACCTAAAATGTGGGTTGTGTCTATTTTTTGAACTTTATGCCCAAATGGGACGTCGTTTGTGTCTATTACCTAACATGATGAACTATGCATGAAAATGAAACTATGAGAAAGTCTATTTTGGAAGAAAGATATTATTTTACTATATACATTATCCATATTGAATTCTTGAAATCAATTGTTTTATTGCATTTGCATAAATTTTCACTTGTCCCTTGAGTGCCATAAACATATCTACCTACCAAATGGTTCTGGGCCATGTTTTGTTGTCTATTTTACTATTATGTCCTAGAGTTTTATAGTAAATTCCACAAGCAGAACTTTGAGAAAATGATAAACTTGACTATGTAACTATAAATTATTTTGGATGGTAACCTACTATGTGAAATTGTATTGGAAAGTCTGGATTCTCTAAATGACTTGCCGAGAGAAAGTGTGTATATATATGCAGATGGAGTGTCCTTTGTTGGGATAGGCTCACGTACAAAAGAGATTCTATCAAATTTTCTGTAGGATTTGACATATGAGGCTTGCTAAGGGCTATGATCCCGTAAGCGATAGTCACGACTCCAGTTAGATCGTGACACACACACTAATTTATTTTTAGTGAAATCGAATGGGTGAGCACTAAAAGTAATAATTGATTAACTATACACAAGCATCGATCTAAACTCGCTAATATTAATGGATAGTTTTTTAATTTTCTTTAAATGGAAAAAAATTGCTGCAACTCTTCTTCACGCATTGCGTATATATGTTCTACCGGAGCTCGTCGTAGTTCACGTGCATCCTTAGTTTGAAGACAATTTTTGACTAGGAATTTTGGTTCAAGAACTTATCTTCGCTGTTGTTGTCATAATCACAGTTGAAACCAAACTCAGTGCAATTTGAATTTTTCTTTTCTTCTTCTTCATTTTTTTTCATTAAAAGAAAACTCAAATAACTCAAACAAGGGAGCAATAGAGATGAGGTAAAACAATGAGAGATTAAAAATTAAAATAGTGCTGAATCAAATCACTTGGTCCTTCACCATCGCTTTGGAGTTTCATTTCATCTAGATCTATAGATCACATCTCACTATGCTGGTGTTTCAGATCCGTTGCTTTCCATATCTGTCATATTCTTGTTGTTCTTGACCCACAGTGTCGTCGTCATTCCAAATACCCCACATTGCCAATATTTAGATCCACGATGTCACCCCTATTCCAGATTTCACATAACATAACAATGGATCTAAACTTCTCCCATCTCATCGTCTACAATGTTTCATCCTTCACATGCACCATGCATGGTTGATGGTGGTGATTGAGAGGGGAAGGTGGACACGAGTGGTGGTAGTTGGTGGGGAGGAGCAAAGAGGAGGGAGAAGGAGGTGCATCTTAGCCTTCGCCAAAATAATAATATTATTATTATGTATGTGTCGAGTTAGATTTACCTAAATGGTAGCTTAAGCTCATCTTTAACGGTAATTGGACTAAACCCATTCTATGTTTGCCAACTCAATTTTCACATAAATCAGACCATTATCTACTAAAATGAATGACTGTGGTCCAAATCGAGCCATTAGGCCAAACCAAACCATGTATACCCCCTGCATGAGATACGTATGATTGTATGGTACTGGATTTTGCCACATCTACTTAGGGTGGCCAAATGTAGATAAAGGTGTGAACGGCTTATTAAAATTAAAATTGTCTGTTAGACATGGAATCTTTTGTTAACATGTTATTTTCTTCGTCTAATATTACGTGTTACTTCTCATTCAAAGTTTTGTACATGTTTATTTATATCTTTTTTTAGTTATCTAGGTGTGTTTGAATTTTGTTAAAACAAATCACTTTAGGCCCATTAAAATAGCATGCAAATTTTAGTGAACTCAATTCTGTCAAATTAATCACTTTATGTCCATTAGAATAGTCTATAATTCTCATGAGACAAGATAACGAAAGTAAATTTCTAAATTAAATAGCTTCATCTCATATTTAAATATACAAACTATGCAATCATGTGTCCCTTTGCTCTATCTTAATATTTAAGATTAAGATCATTGATTGCATATAATTTTTGTCCCCTTCTATAAAATTTGAGCATATGATAAATGACTTAAACATTTTTTTTTAATTTACAAATATTAAGTATCATTTATAAGAATTGATAAATTAATTTTTGGCTTAAATATGTTTTTAGCCATTGTAAAATTAAAAAATTTGTGTTTGGTCTTTGTAAAATTTTTCGTTAGACACGTTCTCAACTGACGTGCCCATTAAGTGTGTCACATGGCACGTCACATGATAAACACGTGACCAACCAACCATCAACCCAAAATCGATCCACCAATTGCTTACAAACTCGACTCGACACTATTTATTTAAAAAAAAGGAAAAAAATTAAAAAGGAGAAAGGTCGCGTCCCTTTCACTGTTGACGGCCACCACGCATACCCCCAACAGCCACCATAAACACACACCACTAGAAGGTTTTTTTACCTATGTATGTCTTTGGAAAATTTTATTTTCCAAAATGTGGGCTCTTCAAATTAATTACGGATGTATGGGAATTTGGGGCTGAAATCAGCCCAGGGTGTGTCTATTTCAGCCCCTCGAATTTTTTTTAAAAGGGGCCTGAAATCGGCACACCTTGAGCCAATTTCAGCCCCGAAAATTCTTTTTTTTTTTTTAAAAAAAGGGGATGAAATCGGCCAAGTGTGTGCCGATTTCAGCCCCTGAATTTTTTTTAAAAGGTACTGAAATCGGCCTAGGGGGTGCCGATTTCAGCCCGTGTCCCCCTGCGCCGCGTCACCTCTCTGCTGAAATCGGCTGACCTCCTCCCGATTTTGTACCCGTTGCCCATACATCCGTAATTTCCTACATTGTCTCATATATCCGGATTTTAACTCATTTAAACCCATATACGTGTATCCCCCCACTAGAACCACCTTTAGCTGCCCTCACCACCACCGAAACCACAAGAAAAACCCAGAAACCCCATCACCAAAAATCCCATGACGACCTCTCCCAAATGCCTGGAAAAAGAACCCAGAGAGAGATTCAAAGAGAACCCAACAAAAAACCAAATCTGAACCCCATCACCCTCACCTCATCAACATACACGGGGCTAACATCAAAAGAGCCCCATCACCCACAGCAACCACCACTAGCCACCGCAACCCCACACCCCTCATTGAGACCAGCTTCTCAGCAACCCTAACTACTAGCAATTGAAACCCTTTCTCACACATGCAAAATAGATCTAGAGAGAGGGAATGAACCATGAGAGATAGAGAGAAGAAGCCGAGAGTAACATATCGAAAGAGGGAAAGACAGAGTCGGAGAGATTGAGAGAAAGATCCATACAGAGAGGATGTTGATACTAAGAGAGGAAGTTGAGGCCGAGAGAAAAGGAATCGCGAGAGAGAGGCCCATATCGAAGGCTTGAGAACGGTGAGAACTGATGAGGAAGAAGAGAATCTGTCGATAAAGACAGAGAATCTATCTAAATTTTTTTAAAAAACTAACTTTTAACAAATTTTTTATAGAAATTAAACATAAAATTTTTAATTTTAGAATGATTAAAAATATATTTAATTCTTAATTTTTTAAGTACCCTAAACACTATGTTAATAACCATGGTAGAAAAGGAGGCAGTGAGAAGACTGAAGAGGAAGACAAAACGACAAACCCAAAAGTAGATATGCCTAGATGGTGGTGAATGATGGGGGCGCGTGGGGTGTCCATTTTACGGGAGCGAAGGTGGAGATCACAAAATCAAACAAGAATCTCGTATTCCACGATGCCGCCACGTGGTAACATCCCTTGGACGAGTGTCTTAATTAACAGACCGAGAAAAGAGGAAGAGATTACAAAAAGAAAAACAGAAAATATTTATATTGCGAAGAAGCAGAAAAAAATATAATTATTTTGCGGGAGAGAGAGAGAAAAGAAAGAAAGAGAGTAGACGCACGAAAGATTATAAGTTGGAATTGAATTGAAGGGGGGAGAGAGAGAAGAGGGAGTAGAGGACCACATGCGTGTCAGAAAAGGAACAAGGTTTCGACCTACCGTGGAGCTTTATGATTGGGCCACGTAGTGGCGTCGCAAGAGGGCAGGTACCTACGTGTCGGAACGTTGAGCGGTTGGCGATCAGATGAACGGCGCGGATCGCATCTGGGAATTCAATCGCTCGACGTCATACCAACTGTATGTGTCGGATCATGCCCGTGACGGTGACGGGCAGCCTGCCCGTGATTAAATGTGGCCCCCACGTGCCTCCCTTCCCTCCTTACTCTTCTCTCTCTTTCCCTAGAAAAGCTTCCCCCATATTCCCATTTCAATGGGTCCTTTATTTCCCTTTCGTTTCGAAATTGCACCGTGCCACTCTAACAAGGCTGCCCACTTTTCTCACATATTTTGTGCTCTGCCTCCTGTTTCCTCTGCTCCTTTCTTCATAGATAGATCGTACGGTGAAGATCGATCGAACCGAATCGCATAAAAAATCTCGTGCTTCCTCTTTTAGGTTCCTAGTGTACTAAAGATCGAGTTGTTGAAGGATTTTAGAGGAGTAAGGGATTTTGTTGTTGTTTGGAACATGGCTGGAATTTGCTGTGGTGTTGTTGGAGAAGGAGAGACTCCAGCCCCAATTGAGCCATCTTCAAGGTCCTCGACTCGCCGGAGCTTGGACCTCTTCCCGTTGAAATACATCGCGGACATGGCGGTTCCGCCGCTGGAGGGAAGCCGGAAGAGGCAGAAGCTGGATCTATCGGCCTCTCCGGCGCTGGAATGCGAGAACGCCGTCGAGAATTGCGAATCAGGCGGCGGCAAGCACAAGGAATCCAAGGAGGAAAATGACGCCGTTTTGCTCCCTGGCAGTTCGGGAATCTCCGCGGCGAAAAACGACGCCGTCGAAGAGTCACCGAAGTACGGGGTCACCTCGGTATGCGGCAGGAGGAGGGACATGGAAGACGCCGTTTCGGTGAGGCCGTCGTTCTACCAAGTTGAAAACGGCAGTACTAGCAATCAGAAATCGTCGTTTCATTTCTACGGCGTGTATGACGGCCACGGATGCTCACACGTAAATGCTCAATCCATTCGCCGCGTGGTTAAGTAGTTAGCATGGTAGAGTAGATCTGGTTCGTAACAGACAAACTGACTAACGGCGTGGTTGTTGTGGTTTGTTACAGGTGGCGACGATGTGCAAGGATAGGCTTCACGGGATCGTGAAGGAGGAGATTGGAAGAGCGAAGGAGAATTTGAATTGGAAATCAGCCATGGAGAAGAGCTTTGCTCGCATGGACGAGGAGGTTCAGAGGTGGAGCCAGAGCAACCAGACCTCCACCTGCAGGTGCGAGCTCCAGACCCCTCACTGCGACGCCGTCGGCTCCACCGCCGTCGTCTCCGTCGTCACCCCCGACAAAATCGTCGTCTCTAACTGTGGTGACTCCCGCGCTGTCCTCTGCCGTAACGGCGTCGCCATCCCCCTCTCTTCCGATCACAAGGTTCGTACTTCGTTCATTTCAATACAATACAATACAATACAATACAATACTTCCCTAATTTTCTTAATTTTTAATTTTATTGAGTAAAAATAAAAAATGATTGGGTTGGGATCTGAGTAGACTGAATTATGCTATGTTGCCAAAATTAATGTGATTGGCACGTGTCTTGCACGCGCGTATAATTTTGTTCGGTTATTGGTGTGCTCTAACCCGATTCGGTTTTCTTTCGGTGCAGCCCGACCGACCCGACGAGTTGCTCCGGGTCCAAGCCGCCGGTGGGCGCGTGATCTATTGGGATGGTCCGAGAGTGCTTGGGGTGCTGGCAATGTCAAGAGCCATAGGTGAGTGAGTGCGCACGATAACCAACTTTTTATTTAATTAAAAAAAATAATAATAATAATAAAGATTCGCACATGTGGCGCATTATAGCAATATGAGTGAGGTTCTGAATTATTGAGGTGGTGGTGGTTGTGGCAGGTGATAACTACCTGAAGCCGTATGTAATTTCGGAACCGGAGGTGACGGTTACGGACCGGACGGATGACGATGAGTGTTTGATCCTTGCGAGTGATGGACTCTGGGACGTGGTGTCGAACGAGACGGCTTGCGGGGTATTTAGTATGTGTTTGAAGGCGCAGAGGCCGCCGTCGCCGCCTGGGTCTCCCGGGAAGTTCGTGGCGGCCGACGGATCTGACAAGGCATGCTCCGACGCGTCGATCCTGCTGACCAAGCTGGCGCTGGCGAGGCACAGCTCCGACAATGTGAGCGTGGTGGTGGTGGATTTGAGGAGGGATCGACAATCTCAACCATAACAACAAAAAAGTGTTTGATTAAATTAATGATGGAATTATTAAGGGGAGGGTGATTAAAAACTCACTAATGAAACCGTCCATGACTCCTAAACAATTCGTGGGATTTTATTGTTGAGTTTAAAATTTGGAGGAAAATGGAGGGTTTAGGCTTTGATGATTCCATTTGATTGTAATGGAATTGTAGGTAATCGTAGTTTTTTTTCTTCTTAATTTTAATTTTAATCAAGAAAGGGGGAGGGAGGGAAATTGCAACCTTTTTTTTTTTACCCCTTGGGAAAACATCTACAACTTATAGGAAATTTTTAATGGTAGTGAAAATTAGTGTCATCCAAGGATTAAGTGTGCCGTCTGACACGTCTTTCGTTGTCCATATTCTATATTGGGATCTAATATTTGGATTCAGCTTTGGTCCATGGTTGCCTCCATTCTGTGTACTCTCTAGGTCTTTGGTAAATTGGTTGGTTTTACGCTTGTAGTGGTTAACGAAAAGGAATTTCGGGACAATACTTACGGAATTGTCAAAGACAAACCATGGCACTATAGAAGTTATTACTCAGTAGTAATATTGGTGTTTCACGTGTAATAATGTTTTTTGGGTGAAAACTATTAAGATTGTTTCAAAAAAGAACAGACGATTACAAATTTTCGGGAAAGGAAGGATTAACTTTTATTGAATTAATCACCGAAGTGATTATACAATTTGTAGAAATGTAAATGAAAGTAAAACTACATGATAAGCCTTATGAAATTGAAAAGGAAAGTTAAATTAGAAAGAAAATGTAGAAATTAAAATGTGAAAGTGGTGGCATACATTGGGTTTTTGTGAAATCTTAGCGTCGTCTGGGATTTGAGTATTTGGTTAATCAATGAATTATCTCTTCGTTTGATGTTGATGTCTTCTATTTATAGAGCTTAAAACCCTTAATGGTCATCCTCAATACCAGGTGACGATTTTCTCTAGTTTTGCCACTTTTCGCAAAATTTGGGCTAGTTATGTCATGGTGAATGGCAAGTATGCATAGTGGTTATCATTATGTGCCGAGTATGGTTGTGCTGAAGTAAATGACGGTTATCATCTCTCACTCGCCATGTTGGATGGAAGTTATGTAATCGTTCTCTTTAAAAGTGTGTTTGAAACTTAATATCTGCGTTTTTTGTTAACTCTTCAAACATGTCGCCTTTTACCTTAGTCGATAATTAATCATCCTATTTCTGATGGCGACTACTAGCTAGGCTACATACTCTTGTTTACTTGCGACGCCCAAGACGTCTCTCCTTTGTGGAACTCCATATTCATAAATGCCCTTTGTCAACTTATGACTTTGTTCATATGTATTCGGTCGTTGATTTCATCTTTATTGACAAAAGACTTTATATTCTTTTCGAAGTGTCATTTCCTATTGCCACTATTAAATTCAAACATTAGTGCAACTATGTTGATTTACACCTTCCATTTATTGGGTCGCGATTATATCTGTCGACGACCAATTGTTTTGCTTATGCAATTATAGCACTTTCATGTTCATTTCTCATCACGTCGCCAATTTTGGCGACCCCAACAATTATATTCTAATGGAATATAATGAGTTATGAGTTAAATTATTAATGTTACAAATGATGTGAGAAGTGAAATCAACTATATAATTGGATGAAAAAAATAATGTAATATCCAAATTATAGCAGCGACGTGTGGATGCATTCACACGATTGGTTTCATACCAGACCCAGGACCAAGAAGCTCCTGTTGACCCCGTAGAAGAGAATTTTATTTTGTGTAATTGTGGAATGTGTTAACAGAAGAATTCTTCTCAATATGGTTTCGTACTCTAAAAGCCAGAGGGCAGAACAACCACCACCAGCCTCCACGTCCTAGTATTATTCATTTTTACCCAAATGGGAACATTGAATATTCTCTCTAAATTTTTCACAACTTTTCTTCCGATTTTATATAATGTGGGACCCCTTTTTTTATTTATTTCATTTCTCTTCCCGAAAGGATATTCACATAATAAGGTCACCAACAAGGATTTGGTGCAATTGTAAGTGAGCTATTTTCTAAGATGCATGTTTAAAAAATCGGTGTTGCGGCGAAAATCAATTTTAGTATACTCCGAACAAAAGGCTAAACATGTTGTAAGTCTCTATTCTCCGAGGTAGAGAACTATGGTTTAAACACCATAAAATGCAATTGTTGGGAAAATTTCTTAATTGTGACTGCATTCTATGATAAAGGTACTTCTGAAATTTGAATTAAGAAACATGAGAACTGAAAAAGCAAAGGGAAAAATATAAATTGAGTTAAATGGTAGTTTTCATTTATACTAGTAGTGTTGAAAGTAAATATGTGTGATTGATTGATGTCCTTCTCGTAATTAAGAAATTCTTATATTATGCAGAGGAAAGCAAACCATGCTCTGAATTAAAGGTATATGGACAATATTCATTTTAATCCTTAAAATGTAGGTTTGAATCACTTTATTATTAAAATTTAAATTTAAATTTTTAATTTTTGAAATTGTAAATTGTAGGTTAAATTAATCCATTAATTTATTATCATTACTATATTATCATGTTTTTGTTAATTTTTCACATTAAATGAAAATGTGAAAACAACTGAGGATGTGTAACACCGCTACAGGCAAAAAACATGATTGTGGCAACACTTGGAGTTATAACTTTCAGTTGCTATTGTAGTTTCATTTACAATTGTAAATGTTGTCACTACCTCATTTGCAATTTGAGATGCTACCGTAACTCATTTGCAGTCTTAGTTGTTATCACATTCTAATTTAATGTCACAAATCAACCAAAATGGGACAATATAATAATAATAATAATAATAATAATAATGAGTTGAATGACTAATTTCATCTATAACTTGCAATTTCAG
Source organism: Nissolia schottii (assembly GCA_003254905.1). Taxonomy (NCBI): domain Eukaryota; kingdom Viridiplantae; phylum Streptophyta; class Magnoliopsida; order Fabales; family Fabaceae; genus Nissolia; species Nissolia schottii. The sequence goes on along the minus strand of QANU01073048.1, from coordinate 289,405 downwards.
AGATTAAAAAGTTTTAAAGACCAAAGTAACTTGAACTTACACTACCAAAATGAGCATTACCTCAAATTTATATCATTGGTCATTTTTAGAAAAATAGAAAGTAATGGAAAGAGAAAAATGACAGAGAATAGAAAAATTGCTCCTAATATACAATGTCTTATCTGTAGAGCAACAGAAGTTGAAAAGTACATCAAATTGATAACCATAATGGGATGAGGTGAGAACGTAGAAAGAGTTCAAGAAAAATGAAGGGAAAGAGAAGAGGGAACCGAGAATGATGGATAAGGATATATAACATAGAAGAGAAATGTTATTTATACAGGTAAAATTTTTATCTAAGTGTTTGGTAAAATTGATGATTGTATTGAATCGAGAAGAACCTATTACTGATTGAAACGTTGTTTATCGAATGTTGAGATAAATGTAATCGAAGTTAATTATCAACAATATAGACACAATTTCGATTTATAAACTTTTATCAAGGTTTTTTTTATCGGAGTGAGTGTGAAGATAATGATTGAATTCTTTTCGAATTCATTATGGACTTAGTCATTTCACTAATACAATGGAATATTATGAATGCATTATGGACTTAGTCAGTTACTTATGGTTACTCACAATGCATTCATAGATGGAAGAACGGTTATTAACGGTTGTAGAACGAAAGAGTTAAAATTGCCAGCGTGTTTTCAACTGTCTTTCGAAAGACATGTGGAAGACTTAGGGCAATCATTTGCATTCAAGAAAACCGTCTTTTTCATCTATAAATAGAGAGCAAAGTCTCATTGGTAGTAGGGGTTGAAAAATATTTACTCAAACATATTTTAATTACACTCATTCACATTGATACAAATGTCACTTTATAGATTATTTTGACTACGTCTTCAAAACTTATATTTTTCCTTCATAGGAGTAGTGTAACATCCCGATTCTTCCTTAGAGAAATAATCGTAAACATAAATCTCAAATTAATTTTCTAATCATGATTAGAGAATAAAAATGAGAAATTATTAGGTAGAATATCCCTAGAAAATAAAACGTGTTGCGGTAGGAAGTTCGGCAGACAACCGAACAGCCGTTGTTCGCCGATGAAATTTTCTGACGCGCAAAAGTTGTCCGTGAAAATACTCCCCCAGAGAAAAATTCACAAACACCTTTAAATATTAATACCCTTAGGTAGAGGAGAATTAGAGGATCGCGACGGTATAAACGAAATATTTTTCGGACGACCGTGAGCGACGCACCGATACTGCGAGCGATAAAACACAAGCGAACCGGAATCGGGAGGGAAGTTAAATTTCAGCAGCTGAAAGAGAGGGGCTGCACGGTTAGGAGATGGGATTTTATCCAAAAATAATCCCTTAAATTGTGCTTCCAAACTAACCATCACCTTACCTTTCTTACACATCAAACCAAACCCATCACTTAGCCATACATACACCCATACCTTCTACTATTCATCTAATTTTATTAAATCCCAAAATTCAATTAATTTCCCCTCACCATCAGCCCCCAAAACCGCGTCTTCTCCCCCAAAATTCTAAGAAAAATTTCATTCCCACATCCTCCATAAACATACACTAAGCCAAGCCTCAAGAACACCACCTAGTCTTCAAGAAATCAAGCACTCTTGCCATCCCCTTCCACCTCCCAAAAACCGAAACATAGCCTCAAAGTCTCCTCATCTTGGTTTTCATTTTTTTCCATCCACCACCAAGAGGAACAACATCATCACCCTCCTCATTGCTCAAAGTTTTTCATCTTGAAGAAAGGTGATTTCAAGCTTTGGAAACATCAAGGCTAGTGGGACTTCACTACAAAATTCCCTCACCAACACTAACCTTCTTGACAAGTGGGTAACTATGCATAAATCACCTCCTTGGTGATCTAGTTATGTGTATGTGTGAATATGTGATAAAATGTGCATTTATGTGTTATAAGTGTTTATGTTTATGTGTTTTGTTTTCTAAAAATATGGTTAAGGTTTGATGACGTAAAGTATAGTTAAGATATTGTTATAGGTTGAAAGCTTGAGGAAAATCATATATGTTTGAGTGGAGAAAGAACATGGAGAAAAGCTTTCCTGTTAGCTTCGGTTAGGTGCTGTACGCACCAGAGCGCTGAGCGGCCAAGAGGGTGCTGAGCGGCCTAACGCGGCACAACACCTTTGACCGAAGTCAAATCTCGCGTGGTTGAAGGGCCAGGGCATATCGCTGAGCGATACCTCATTAGCTGAGCGATATGACGTGGATGCCACGTAAGTGGATAAGTCTGACACAGGATCCTTGGGAGTCGAGCCAGCGTTGAGCGGAGGCACCAATCCGCTGAGCGGTACGAGCCTTAAGCGCTGAGCGGAGGGGTCCCTTTGTGCTGAGCGGCTCGGAGCCCGAGGGTACTGGTCAAATTTATCTAAGCAAAAAAGACTATGTAAGGAGTTTATGTGTATGTGCTGCTATTTGCATGAGCCACCCACGAGGTGCAGTGAACGAGGACAGAGCATGAGTATCGAGTCTTGCATGCATTCATGAGGTAGTGTTGCCACAGGACTTAGGGCAACCATAGATCACTAGAATCAAATAAACTAATGTGCAAAGATGGTAACTTAAATTAGGGAAAACGGTTAAGTCTAAAGACGGGCCCCGACCGCAGAGGGTCGGAGTAGCCCGAAGTTATGACATAGTTATGTAATAGGAACCCCTCTCTTGGCACGTCATACCTGACAAGCCCCTCCCCAGCCGTGCGAGACGGACTGGGTTATGATGATGTTACGCAGAGAATGATCTGAACGCGGGTTTCCACCCGGACGAGAGAAAAGAAAGTAAGGAGCGCTTGAGCTTTTATGTCATGACATTTAAAAGACAGGTAAGATGTCCACGAAGTTCGGACATAAGAGAGAAAGAGAGCTTCAGTCCACGAAGTTCGGACTCAGGCCTTAAAGTCATCCACGAAGTTCGGATGCAGATGATTAAGTCGTCCACGAAGTTCGGACGTAAGTGAGTAAGTCATCCATGAAGTTCAGACGCATACGAGCCTCACTCCTAGTGTTACCACACGTCGTAGCTGGAGAAGGGATGACGATCCCCCAGTTTACATGGAAGCGATGACAACCCAGCAGCGAAGAAGTATGCGGCCACAGGCGCGTAATAGAAACCCCTATCCCCTTACGCATTACATTTATGTGCAAATTGTATAAGCTGTATGATTATATCTGATTATGTATGGTTATGTATATATAAATGCACGTTGGGTAAACCATCCGTGAGACACGTATGAGACGGTCACAGTAGCACCGCGAGTCTGGTTAATAAGCACGAGAACTTAGTAAGAAAGAATAGATCCCAGTCACCTAGTAATTAGATAAAGCCGCCCAGGAACTTAGGCAAGAAATAACTGGTAGGATGTCTAGATGCATGAACACTTAGAGATCTCCTGGACGGCCAGAAGCATAATTGAGTAACCAGATCCCCACTACTCTATAGTTATCCACTGAGAACCACCGTTCTCACCCCCACTCACTTATGACTTCAGGTGAGCTAGATGACGACCCCGCCGAAGAAGCGGCGGATCCTCCGCAGCAGGTTTAGGACCATAGACCCTGAGATAGGGGAGGAGGCGGAGCTGTGGTCAGTACTTGTGGTGAACCGTCCCACACCCCTCTGAGTTGCACCTTCGGCTTCCCCAGAGCCAGAGACTCCCACCGACGGCGAGCCCGCTCCTTACGAGAAGGACGTGGAGGTTGATCCAGTTTTCGTGAGACTGCGACCGCCCAAGGCCTACCGGCGAGGCGCACGGATGAGGACGTCCAGAGACTACCGCCGCCAGTTTGCACCTCGCACTCCCTACCACAAGGCAGAGGAGCCAGAGCAGGAGGATGAGGAGGAGGAGCCGGAGCAGGAGGACGAGGCGGAGGAGCCGGAGCAGGAGGACGAGGAGGAGGATCCAGAGGAGGAGCCCAGCGAGGATGAGCCAGAGATCTGACCAGCCCTGTTCCTAGACCCTGTCATCAGTGACGACACCTTTTTGCCAGTATAGCCCTAGCTATATGTGTACTTCGATGTATGTCATTTTGTAGCTCTGACAGTATGTACGGACCTAGGATATGTATAGGCCATTTTGATGTACTAGTACAGTATCTGATGCATATAAGACTCTATGATATGTATATATGACTTTCTAACATGTATGGCTTTAACTGTTGGACCCACTTGGTACTGTTTACTTTACTGCTTATGTATGTACTTGTACGACAGACGACGCTCGCATTTATCTGTTATACGACTATATGGGACTTATGATAGTTCACACGCATGGCTCTAGTCTGACGCATAACAATAACTTATGTTTAAAAAGAAAAAAAAATGGGTCCTTACTTTCAGTTAACTTAATTATTTTCCTAAGTAAATTAGGGACTATCAGTATTCCCACACAGCAGATAACAACCTAGCAGACGCGGATTATGACTTAAGCATAAGCTGCTAACCTAGGGTGTTACAAGTAGTTTATAGTCGTAGGTAATGATCTATGTTAGTTTATATGTTCTTCGTATTTCTTGTTATATGATTTGCATTTTGTTTGTTCTTCTCATACAAGATACTCTGATCGAATTTTGTCTCTCAGTTGAAGTTCTTTCGTAGGGCTGTACACGGGTTAAGTGGGTCAAACCCGCTTATGTTAGGGACCCAACCCGCATTAGGTGGGTCAAGTTAGGTCATTTTCATATTTTTTGGTTGGTACCCGCCAAACCTGTGACCCACCTGAGACAAGTCAGCAGGTGACCCATCATGTTTTTTTAATTTTATTTTATAAAATTTCCATTTTTTTAAATTTAACTTTCTTTAATAATAAAAATATGTTTTTAATTAAAAATATGTATTATCTTTTAATACGTAAAATGGGCTTAGACCCAGAATGAAAATAAATCTAATAATAAAAAGAAAATTTTATTTTTTATTTTTTAATAAATATAAAATAATAATAATAATAATAATTAAATAATAATAAAAAAGAGGCGGGTCGACGGGTTGGGTCGCACAATTAACCCAAGACTCGACTTTACACAAGTGACGAGTCAGGTGGATTTGACTCGCCAACCCGACCTGACCCAAAAGGGGTTTGGGTTGGGTCAACGGGTCGTCCCGACCCATTTTTCGGCCATATTCTTTAATATTTTACATCTTGTTGAAAAATAGATTAACATTTCTAGAACTTGATAACTTACATTGAGGAGACATTTCTACTCCCTAAATTAAGATAGGTAAAATAAACGCTTGTCGATTTTATTTGTTTTCTCGATACTAAAATACAAGCAAAACAATACTCTCTTTTTTCATTATTTCAAAAGTCCTCAAGCCTCCAAAAAGAGAGGAGTGAGCAACCAAAGGAAATACAAGGATCTTATATCAACTGATACAACTATAAGTAACAAAAAAACCTACCCCACAGCTGCCAAGCAAAACCAAAAACACAACCATGCGTCCTTACTTAAAAAAAAAAGCAAAATACTTAAAAAAACAAACTTTTACTACTAAAACGAGGTCCCAATAACCACCTTTTCCAACCCCCTTTAACAATGTCATCAAGGTTGGACAGGGTACCTACACACGTAATGCCTTAAAGCCTCAATATAGAACCAATACAAAGAGCTTATACAAAAAACACAAAATCCAAAAAAAAACTAAGGGGTAATCAATCCCTATACACCTAAGTCTTCAAACCATTTTTCCAAATGAATCTCCATTTTCTTAGCGAGGAAGGATCATGAGATAACTCATTTGCTACAAAAGCAAATCTCTCATCCCAACCTTTCATCTAAAAGCCAAACCTTATCTTGATCATCTATTCTTTTCAAAACCTCAATTCGATTGTTTGTTCTCGAACATCAGCTCGTTCTTAGCATTCTAAATAGACCAAACCACTATATAGAATAAAGTAATCCACCATTTTTTTTACTAAAATCGGAAAGGTGACCACTGCACCAAGCCAAAAAGAAGGCCAACAGGCTAAGGGGACAACACCATAGAATATCCCACCACAAAATACACTCATACCACAACACATATGTCTTAGCACAAGAGAAGAATCTTAATAGATTCCGTTTCCAAAAGATAAAAAGGACTCTAAGGTAGTTGCTTTGAAGTTAAAATACTAATCCAAAGCTGAAAAGATTGTGCTGATCAAAGCAATCATTAATAGCCTTCCATTATACTACTTGATTATTTTCCAGATGCCAAAACAGGTTCAACAAAAGATTATTAGCCTTCAATGCCGATTCTTTTGGGGTAAACAAAACGGGGAATGTGGCATTCCTCTTATAAAGTGGAGCCAACTTCAACACCCAAAAGAACTCGGGTGGTTGGGAGTCAGAGACTTGGCAACAAAAAACACAGCTCTATCCTTTAAATGGTGGTGGCGTTTCGTGAAGGATGACTACCTCTAATGGAAAAATATTGGTGTCTCTTGTATCCAAATTGAGGTAGTGCTCAAGTGACCAATTGGGGGACCGTGGCAAGGTATTTTTGCAATTAGGGAAAATAATGAGTAACTTGTGGAAATTAGCAGAGAAGGCATTTGAATGGAAGTAGGGAACGGATAGAAAACACTATTCTAGGAAGACTTATGGATTAGGGTGAAGTGGCTCAAGGACGCCTTTCCAAGATTATATTCCATTTCACTTCTTAGACAGAGTAGGATTTCAGACTGTGGGTTTTGGACGGGTTGGAATGGATTTGGAGCTTTTAATGGAGGAGACAACTGTTCTAATGGGAGACTAAGTTATTATATGAGCTTCAAAACTCATTACTCAATGCTAAGTTCAATGCGACTATGGTTGACAAATCAGTATGAAAGTATGATAGGCAGGACGAGTTCTTAGTGAAATTTGTAACAAAATTAGCGTGCACCTATTTGACATAAACTCAACAAGCCAATAGTTTCAATTTTTTGGCAAAAAAATTGGAAATGTCTTGTACCTCCACAAGTATAATTGTTGGCTTGGTTTGTTATCCTTGGGAGGCTAAACACTAAGGTCAGACTTAGTGCTCTCAATATCATCCATCCGACTGATTTGGGATATGTCCTATGTAATTTTGATGAAGAATCAGTTGATCACCTATTTTTTAGATGCAGTTTCACTCAAGAGATTTGGTCGGTTTGGATAGAAATATGGAATGTGGTCTAGGTGCTGCTTGGAAATTCAAAACAATTCTTTGAAGCTTAGACAAATGTTAGTGTTGAAAGAAGCCTAAAAAAAAGAATGGTGAATTGTCTTTTTTTTTGGTCCGTATTTAGATTATTTGGCGTGTAAGGAATAAGTACACCTTCGTGAACAAATCAGCTTGTTACACTGAAGTTGTTAACTTGGCTAAATTTTGGCTGCAATAGTGGAGGGACATTTGCTCTATACGGTAACAAGTCTTACCTTTTACCAATCTTGATGTGTGTCATGTAATATGTTGAGATGAGTATCTAAATATTCTATATGTTTACTGTAAGGGGTCTATATTTTTGTCGGCGGCTTTATTGGCATTGTGAAGGTTGGGTGCCTCTGGTTTTTTGGCCTCTGTTTCACTGTATTGAGGAGTGCTAGGCTAATCTTATGATCTACTTTTGTTTCACTGGATCCTTTTGTAGTCCTTTATCCATATCATGTGTGCTTGGTGTGGATGCTACATTTGGTTGTCTGAGAGTGCATGTGTAGTAAGTAAATGTTTGCTTCTCTATCTACTCTTCTCTCTCACTCTGGACCCTTGTAGTCTTTTTTTTGTCTCAGGTGTGCTTGTTTCGGAGGCTTCAAGGGTCTTCTGAGAGTGTCATTGTAGTATTTATTCCGGTGATTTTGTTTCGGCCTTGGAAAATTGATGTGAGCATTCTGATGAATTAGCATGGTGGTTTCAATTGGGTCTTGAGTAGATTTCGTCATGTTATTTCATTTTGGTTGCTAAGGGTATAATTTGTTGTCTTGGCTTATGTGGAGTTTGTTTGGGGATCGTAGGAGTTGATCTAATTTTGTGCAGGGAGTTGTGAAATAATGTGTTTCTTCTACTGTTATATGTTGTTGTGGCTGTGCTGTAAGTAGCAAGGGTGATGAAGGGCTAATTCAATAAGTTAAAATTATTGGTCTCCAATGTCGCTTGTTATCTTTTGACTGTGTCTAGTTGGTGTGAAGAGGTATTTGCCTCTACCTTGATTTCCTTTTTGGTTTTTAATTATGAATCCTTAATTAGCTTGATTTAGGTACTCATTTTTCTCCTTTAAAAAGTAAGGAGTTTGTCCCATTAAATTTCTCCTAAAAAAGTTTTAATGAAGCCATTTTGGCAACTTGCCGGTATGCTTGATGGGCTTAGGGGATAGGTGGCGGGTAGTTTTAGTGCTTCGTTTCCTTGGATTCTTGTCTTGGTCACTTGCCTTCCCCATTGGAACCCACTTTTTGTGTGCATTTTGTAACCATAAAAAAAGAAGAAGAAAAAAAGACATCTACTAATTTGAAGCCTTCAAGACTAATGAAACTGATCATATGCATACAATACGACAATGTCGTCCTTGTGCTCTTATTATTTTTGTTTCCGTCGGGATGATTATTTGACATTTGTCATTTCTACCTCTATTCTATTTTATTTATTTTTGGTTGAAAATCGATACTGTATCTCAATAATTATTTATGAATAAAGCTTCTTTATGGAACTTGACCATGAGTCAATCAAACAGGCAGAAGAGTGAAGAAACTAAAATTGAAACGCCAAAATGAAAAAAGAGAAAAAAGAGGATGGTACCTTTACTTTTATTGGTCATTGGAACCTTGACTTTTATTCCATTAATAGTCAGTGATTAACTTTTTTTTTGCATAATCATTAATCATTAGTTAGCAATTACAATAATCCCAATCTATAACAAAATACCACGTAATTTTACTAGGACATAAAAGAAAAGAAGATAATAAAAGAAGAATAGATATTTGGTATTTGGTTTATGTTGGGCCCACTGGAACCCTTAACCAAAGGTGGCCACGTAGTCTCTTTTTCTGTGTCAACATCTCTTAGCTGGACTAGATTTGCTCAGATTTGATGCCCTTTTGGTTGGGCCAAGGACTAGTTCCATCTAAGAATCCATTTATTTTTTTCTTTTTCTTTTTCTTTTTCTTTTTTTCCCATTTTTTTAAGAAAATATATATTTTTGGGAGCTTGACTAAGGGGAAAAAATATTTCTAGGAGAAAACTGAGAATTTGACCGTAAATTTGTCATTACAACAATCTAATCTGCCTTTTAAGTGCAATTAGCTTACCTAATTTGGAAATATTTAGGATGATATCTTTTGATGTTTTCTTGATATGGCAAAGGCCAAGGGACAAGTGTTGCTATGCTTTGTTTGTAACATGGCACGTCCTCAAAATATGCACATGAGGCTCCAACTACTACTTTTGAAATTATGCATATGCTCTATACTATTATTATTACGTGTGAGGGATGAAAACGTTTGAGGCAATCAAAGAACAAAATCTGGCATGATATGAGTAGGCTGCCACCCCCCCCCTCCCCCAAATGTTCTCACAAGAAGATATTTTTTAAAAGCTTTGATTGCATTAGTCAATCCCCACTCTCAGAGACCAAAATCGTCAGCCATTCCAGCTTTTTGGACAAGTAGTTTATATGGTTAGCCCACACAACAATTTCTAGACATGATTGAGATGGCATGATCTAGGAAACATGAAGTTTAGATCTTTCAAAATATTGGGGTGTGAGATAATGCGTCTTTGAAATTTAAAATTATAAAATTTAATTTGAATTTATGATTTAGTTCATTATATTATCGTGTTTTCGCTAAATTTTCATATAAATAAAATTGCAACAAATTAGAATTATAAATAAGATTGTGACATAACTTGGAGTTGAAAATATAATTATGACAATATTTAAAATTGCAAATCTCAGTTATTATGACAACTTTTTTTTTACAGTTGTGCTACTTAAACATATAAAAATATATAGACACAATGATGTGTTGTAAAAGAGTGACAATGTGTTTACATATTTTCATATGTTCAAATAATATTTTTGTTATTAGTGATTGAAGATACTCCCATAGCGTCACTTGTAATCTTACGTGCAACTTGTTTGTAGTCTTCATTATTATCACAACGCCATTTAATAAGACACATAAAAAGACTAAATTACACAGTAATGATAATAATTGAATGGCGAGTTTGACCTATATAACTTACCATTTCAAAAATTAAAAAATCAACTTTTAAATTTTAAAGATTAAAATAAATTAATTTTGTAATTTTAAAAATCAAAATTAGCATCAACGCAAATAAGTTTACAGATAACACAAACTAATTATATACAAAATGAGAAATTCCATCTTATTATGCCATTTTTTTAGATGTAGAATCCACCCCCAAAGCAACCAGTTGATAGTATCTTTCACTACCTTTCTCTTGTATGGACTATAAGGACCCAAATAATTAACATTATTTATTGATGTGTGCTGACCTAACTCTTAGCAGTGTTAGTTTCATATATCATAAAAACGATGTTTGGGTGTTATCCAACTGTCGTGAGGATAAGATGGAAACAAGAGCACACAAAGTAAAGCTAAGGACATGAATAATAAACCACATTCCAATTCCGCGGCTGGTATAGAATCAGAGATAAGATATTAGCCTACAATAATGTTGTTGTTCTACTACTATGGCACATAATCAATTACTACCTCAACAAGCTCACTACTGCAGAAATGTCCCAATCATCAACAAGCCACAACCCAAAATTGAGGGGAAAAATGGGGTGACAAAAATATATTTATGCATGAAATTAACAAGAGTTACGGTTAAGACTTAATTCAGATAAGTCTCAAAACTCCAAAAAAAGATTACTATTCTCTGATTAATCAGCTCACTTACAATAAAAGTATTATAGTATGTTCAAGTCGACCTTAAGAGAGTCTAATCAGCAAATTAAAAAGTCTAACCGAGCGAAATATTGGCTAAGGTCTTGGGCTTTATAAGTGCTCAAAGTAGGTTGAAGCGTGCTCTCTGTAACTCAAAATGAGTTTTTATATAATGTTCTAAGTGACTCTTGCGATACCAGTGATTGAATACCTAAAAAATGACTGAGTGCAAGATTGTCAAACTCGAGAGTTTAAGTAAACTCGTGAAATCTCAACAAACTCGAATCGTAAACTCGTACAAGTTTACATACGTAAAAAAATATGTTATAAGCAGTATAATTAGGAACTAAACTTGATTAAATATTTTATTTATAATTGAAATTGAATAATGTTAACTTTAAATTAAATTAATGAAAGAAATATCATAAAATACATCTTAATGCATGACACTTAGTGGTTATATCATATATTATTCAGTATCTGTATTATTTTATAGTTCAATAAAACATAGCTCAATTATGATAAATATATAAAATTAGCTAAATAAACTCAATATAAATTATCTAATATAAACAAAATTAGGTAAGTATCTAACAAAGTTACAAAATTTGTACATTTTGAGGTAAACTCGTAGGTAGATTTTAACTCGTAAACTCGCTAGTAGAATCGAGAGTTTACTTAAACTTGTACGAGTTTACCAAAAAAGAGTTTACATAAGTGTTAACTCGTTTTATGTAGTAAAATCGTAAACTCGTAAGAGTTTACGAGTTAACTCGAGAGTTTAACAACCATGACTGAGTGGTCATGATTTGACAATGATTGGTTATGGGCCAGTCCATTAAGAGTTGCCAGTTGACAGTATCAATACTATAAATATTGGACAATTTATTATGAGAGAGTTTATTGTGATTATATATATTGGTCAATTATGAGACTTTTAGTATTTGATAAAGTTGACTGCCAGGCTTTACTAAAGACCGGTTACATGAGTATAGAAGTGTGTCCCCTCCATAGTCGTAACTAATTACTAACGGATTGAATGATTTAGATACATTTTTTTAATAGAAAAAATAGATATATTTTTTGGTACATTTGGAAAGAAATCGATAAAAAAAAATTAATAATAAAGATGCATCTGCATGCTGCAATAAGTGGAAGGGATTAAATGCACACGCTTCTCTAACATTTTTTTTCTTTTAAACAAAGTAGAGAAAGGAAGAATCAATGGATATGTATTTATTCCAGAAGCATGCTGTTACCAACTCAACCACACATATCTAAAACTTCCACGCCTTTTATTTCTGAGATTGATGGTGAATGAATGTTCCACTTCTGATGATTTCCTAAATATACTGCCCCACAAGGAATAAAATGTTGAGTGGGGGAATAATAGTTGAAAAACCATTCATCCAAAATCATAAAAATAATAAGCCAAAAAAGCATTTGACGAGATTTGTTTAGGACTTTGGAGCATCAGATTCTTGAGGTATTCATGTCAAAGAATTTAAAAGTTGGAGGCAACTCTATCTTACCCAAGATAATGAGTTACACAACAAAGATTAATACTCTTATAAAATCCATTTTCTTAATCAAGGAAATCTTAATTTCTTATACCAATTGATATGAAATTCTGTGAGTGAAAGGAATTGATGCCTTCTAATATGTGATGCGGTGTTGTGAATGTCAAGAGAAATTATTGTATGAAATGGTGTTATGCTCCTAACAGCACACAGGCATTTTAGAGTGGACACATCATTAACTTTAAGATTTTAGATTATTCAATATGATGGATTTCCTTCTATGTACGTCAACGCCATGACAGCTTCATTCCAAAAACAACAGAAAATTTAGAATACTTAGAAGAGTTCGGGGTACTGGGCATTCAATTATTGTCCTTGGGCTAAGCATTATAGCCCAATAAAGGGTCCATCTAAATAAAATTTAGATTTTCCCATCCTTTGGACCATAGTTTAAGGATTAATGCAATTAATTAGTTATTGAAAACTTTAGACAAAATGCAAGAGAAATGAATCATTTTAATTGAATTTCTTGTCACGTGAAATTACGCATATTCTCTTGCCATTAAATGAAGAGAAAACATGACATAATTAACAAAGGAGTTAATAATAAGAAATTGTATGACTTAAAATGACAAGAAATCCATTGAAATGTTTATTCTCAATTTTAAGAAAAACAAATATTACTGGTAGACAAATTTAGAGACATAGTCTGAGTGGAAAGTGGAAAACGCACTAAAATAAGTAAGAGTCTGTTTGAAAACTTTCAGTGGGATGAAATTGAATTGAATTCCATCAGAAAATGAATTTCAACATGAATTAAATTGAATTCTGATGTTTAAAACAAATTATTTAATTGAATTCATGTACAATGACGATCATACCCATCCATTTTTACCCCCATACCCCCAAATCTCACTCTCTCCCCGCAACCCAACAAAAGCTCCATCTCTCTCTCTCTCTCTGTGAACAACAATCTCTCTTCTTCCTATGATTCCTCTCTTTCCTTGCCATTTGCTCCGTCCTCCCCTCTCTCTTCCACCCTTAGTCGCCGGCAAGGCCAGATCTACAGCGGTAATGCCTCTGCGGTGACTCGGTGTGGGTGGCGCGATGGCTATGGTGTGTTCATAGCATGGTGGTTGTGTTGTTGCCACAATAGTTGTGCGACAGTTGTTGAGACGAGAACAAAGGGTATTTTTGGGTTTTTACTTGTTTTGGTTGGACCAATCAGTAGAAATTTTTATATCTGATTTACTTTGGGAGAAAGTGTGGGAGTTGAATTAGGTTTGAGAAAGATGGCCTATAAAATAAGGAAATAGATCCTCTTATGTAAATTTCTTACCTAACCTTGTCATGTACAATCTTTCACCATAAAGTCCATACATGATATAAGCAAGAGAAAAATTAGATGTTAGAAATTACACATAGCAAGATCATATGAAAAATTTAAATGAGAAGATCCATTTTCATAAAATAATGCATAGAACCAGTTTAATCTCCTTGGCTAGAGAACTTCCACCATAAGATATACATGTTTTGAGATCTGCCATCTCATTTGGTTTCTCAAGCCCTTACATTACCAAACCAATTGCAGAGGTAAATAAAACTATGATTGTGTCATGGTGTCATGTGTGCTAATGAAAAACATTATCCAGAAGAAAGGTTGCAAACACACACAATAAAAAGCTTAAACACAAATATAAATAGTTTCAAATAATCCAAAATTCATGCCGCATACTGTCATAACCCAGCATATTTTATCGCACTCAATTTTGCTAGATAACAAGATGGGAAATTAACACTACAGAACCATATGAAGACCAATCAACACCAATCTGCACAACTATAGCCTCAATGTAAAAAATCAACTGCATTAATCCTTGCTACCAATTTCACCGTCCAAAATCGCGTGCCGAGTTAAAACAATCTCTTTAACAAGATTTCTGTAAGTGAACGGTCTAATGGCCGCTCGCAAAAACAGCTCCGGAGGAAGTCTGCTCCTCTTAATCCTTTTTCTCCATGGACCAATCCCAACATACTTCCACTCCTCTGGTTTAACCTTAGCTCGCTTGCCTCTCAAGGCGGTTTCGTCTCCATCTACTGATTGTGACATTTCCTCGTCTGCTTCCAACATCTTCAACTGCTGCTTATATAAACTTGAGGTGAACTGAACACTCCTCTTGGCCAAATTTTCTATTGCATCAGCACTACTTGTTGCATTTTTAAACTCCTCCCATTCCTTCACATCCTCTTCTGTAAGTGCATCCTCTTCCATGGCACGAAATTTACCGTCTTCACTCTCTTCCATGTCCATAACTAGATTATCTTCGTCCTCATCATCACTATCAACCTCCTCCTCCTCCTCTTCTTCTTCCTCCTCATTGTCGTCACTACCTTCATCCTCAATCCAATCAAGAATCTCAGTTTCATCGGGATCACCAATAGCATCATCATTATCATCATCCTCATCAGGAGCATCGCATCCCAGCTCCTCCTCTTCCAACTTAACCTTCCACTCCTTAGTATATGGATGTAGTAGTTGCACCGGGTGATTGGTCAACAAAAACCCCAAACATTTAGACTTTTTCTCATCACCCAATCTCTGATATGCTTTCACCACATCATCAACAAATGCCTTTTGATTTATTTTCACCATCTTACACAATCCACCGAAATACGTACACAGCTCAACAGTACCATCATCATTTTCTAACTCAAAAAGAAAATCCTGTTCTGTACGAGGATCAAGAAATGGAATTAGTGCCTTGAAAAAGTCATCTTGTGGCTCAAACCGACACTGGAACACTGGTCGCTTCACATATATAATATCAGGTCTCATCCATGCTGCACATTGCCCTATCAATGACCTTGCCTTGCTCCCAAGTCTACCCATCAAACTCCACTTATCTAATCTCTGCTTACCAGCTTCAAGTACTACTTCGCTAACCAATGTCCATTGCTGCCAAGGAAGCTCTGAAAGTCTCCACTTTGGGTGCCTTACGAAAACCCAAAAATACCTTAATTTACTTTGATCCAGCTGCTTCACCTTTTGCCCGAAATCCACAGCCATTTCAGATTTCTCAATTTCCTCCCTCTCCTCATGATCCTTCACTTCAGTCATTAATGTCACGCGTTCATCTGTGAACCGGCCAAGAATTGGCTCACCGACAACAACTCCTCGCCAAGAGTAAGGTCCATATTGACCATATTTATACCAATCATAAGGGTGACGTAAATTTGGATCATCCTTCTCCATGAACCGGACCATTCGATCATACCCAAGACCAATTTGCTGAAGCAAGTCCTCAGAGATGTTATCGGGGTAATTCCCTCCTCCTCTTGGGTTTTTCAGCCGGTAGAAAAGCGACTCGGCACGCTTTTTGCTTTTTGCCCTGGCATTGCGCTTTATCCGTCTTCGGAACTCAGCGCTGCCTTCAATTCGACCCCCAGAGGAGGAGCTACCGCCAGACTTCTTGCTCCGACCTGCATAAGTCCGGACATCTCTAGCACAGGCATTATCTTGGGGAGAACATAGTGGATTCTGCCCAGAAACAGGGAGTTTGGCAATTGGTTTAGGCCTTTGGGAGAATGAGATGGCCGCAAAGCGTTTCCGTGACCAGAAATATAGGTTTGGGAATGGTCTAAGAGATGAAAATTGGAGGTAAGGTGAAGATGGGTTCAAAGTTCTGGGTAAGAACTCACTTCTAAAATGGCTAAGATCCATCTCAAGGAGCATCCACCAGCATTAAGCCGACAAAAAGACCACCTGCCAAACAATAAGAACATGAATTTTTTTAACTCGACAAAGAAGAACCGTAAAGCATTGGTCAAGGGCGCTTCAAATAACAAACTCTTGCAGAGAAACTAACCAATAAACCAAAGAAAGGAACGAAACTCAATCACAAAATAAACAAACATCACAGCCCCATAACCTCAACTATTCCATTTTGCTGATATATGAAACCGTTCAACATGGTGCTCAAGAATCAATGAAACCATTGGGCAGGCGATGCCAGAAATTGAAAAAGGGCAAAAAGAAGAGCAAATTATCTGTAAAATAATGAACCAATAAATTACTGAATCATCTCAGCCATAACAGCAAAACAACAATACACCGATATAGTGGAATGGAAAGAAAACCAGTTTCGCTAGAACCCAATAAACCCTAAACCCTATAACACTTGTCAACTAGTGAGTGAATCACTCAAATTCTATCAAACACCAAAGCGAAGCGAAGCAGAACAATATACGCATAAAAGAAACAATTAGCTTCTTATCCAAAGAACCCAGCAACACGCCAAAACATATTAATGATTGGAATGTGAAAGAAAGAAGTTGGGGGAACGGTGCGTATTACCTGAGAAATGGGTGGGTGGGGAGCGGAGAGTGAGGGTACGAGAGAGAGCCTCTCAGCTCAGCTTAGAGAGAGAGCGCACTGTCCTTCCTCCTTTCGAAACGAAGGCGGCAACCCAAAGTGCAAGTGGTGTTGTCGCTAGATATTTTGAAGCGGTGGAGTTGCAGGCCAAAATGTTAGAATTACCCATGTTTCTAGATTTTTTTATTTCTTTTAAGTAAATACATATTTTTTACGGTTAAAATCAATCGCATAAGATTAATTTAGTATTGAAATTCAAAGTTACAAGCCTCACTTCATGTTAATATTAAGACTAAATTAATATCATCTTTTTGAAGATTAAATTGATGCAAACTTTAAAAGATCAAGAAAAAAAAAATTGTTTATCTTTCTAGTATTAAATTACTACGCAAAAAAATAAAAAAATAAGAAAGGTTCCCCTCATTTTTAATACACCACCTCTAAGGATGGGACAACTTATTATTTTTTTTTCCAATTTGCTTTATTATTTTGAATTTTCTCCATTTATTAAATTTAGAAGAGCGAATTCGATGAGAGAATTGAAATTACAATATTGATCTCTTTTTTTTCTTTTGATGCTTACAATATAGATCACTATGAAAAGAGATGTACATCTAATTTCTTTAAAATCTTAGAATCGATAAATTTTTTTAACCTGCGAAATTATAATTCTAATACCCTGCTCAAAGTGCAAAAAGTTGAGATTAAAACATTGAAAACTTATTTGTAATGTAAACAGTGGTTGCTTAATTACCTTACGGGTAAATACTCCATGCTACTTAATTCATTCATTTTTTTTTTATAATTTTTACAACTAAATTCATTAAATTTTTGTTATCATTTTTTATATGATCATAATAAAATTTTCATTAGTTAAATCATTGAAAGAGCCAACTTATAAGATGTTTAGAGATTTGCAAACCATTTGACTTTACGATGCACCTCTCTACAAATATTGTATTGAAAATATTAATTTATCACATTAGATCATATAATTCTTTAATATGTTATATTAGATCATGAAATGTGTCACACCTAACTTAGGATGTGACCGCACGTAGGACTACTACCCTATGGAAACTCTGACGTGGTGTACTAACATACATGAAATACTCATAAAAATAAATAAATAACTTTATTTATAAAATAAGTAACTTTATAACATAACTGATTCCATATAACTGGTTCAAATTCATCAATACTGAGTTACATAGTGTTTAATGTCACAACTGAAAATGAAATGTTGAAATGCTAAATGAGGGATCTTTCCCTAGACATCTCGAGCATATCTAACATGATTCTAGTAGACCCCACTACAAAGCGGAGCTTACCACTGACGTTGAATCCTCGCTTCTACTGGACGAGGGGGATGTTGTCATTGTCCTCTACTGTATCTGAAAAATGATATTGACAGAAGGGTGAGTTTGTGATCTCAGTGGTGGGTACCTCGGTACCACACAAACAACATATACTGCATATAGTCATGGCATATACTGAGTAAATAAATATAACATAGATACTGAAGCAAATCTGTATAACTGTTGTAAGGTATAACTGAATAATACTGTTGGAAGTAAACTGCTGAAAAGTAAATTTGAGCTGTGTAGCACATGTCTGCCTCCTTGGTGGAGGGGCACAAGGAAAAATGCCTCTCAATTCTCAAATTCAAGGGAACCTTGGCTCGACCTTGCTCTACTAGGATAAATTCGAGTAGTTCTGATACGCTCAACCCGAATACATGTGAGGGTATGCATACCCTAAAAGTCTGAGGAACTTGGCGCTCATATAATCTAGATAAGGGCACGAATGCCATAATCTTAGGAGCCTGACGGTCATAACTATCTAATATTGAGTCTGATCTACAAGGTCATTGACCTCGTACTATTCTAGGCCATATATCCTAAGATCTATTGTTTTTGAAGTCTTTTAGGTAAGCTAGCTTGGTTACCCAAGTTGTTAGGACCTAAGTCTACCAATTATGACAAGAGTGTCCTAGTTAGTTTAGTCTTATTTACCTGTCTGGGATCAAGGGTTGCGGTCCCATACTTAGGGGAGGATTCCCAAGTAAAAGCAGTGCATCGCAATGGACAACTTAAATACTAAGTCTTGCCTTGCCAGAACCTGCCCTTAGTTAGGGTTCATTCCTTAACCGGAGTCTTTATTAAGGTCTGTTATGTAATCTTAACCAAACAGTTCGAAGGGATATTATACTTATAGTCTTAAGTCTCTGTCCTATCATAGCATAAACATATCATAATAAACATATCTTAATATAATATATCATGTAAGCATAGCAACTGTCAATTACTAAGCATATAATAACATGTTATAATGCACAACTGACTCTATTGACAGACCACCAAAGTGGAATCGTCGACGTGTCGGGACCTCCACTCATCTAAAATGTCGTGAAACTAAGGAGCACTGGAACAGGGGCACCAAGTAGCATAGTGTCGACACCTAGAAAGGACAACATAAACCATCATAAGAAACCCATAAGAAAACATAATCGTAGGCTATGCAGTAGCGATATGGCATCGTTACGACGATCCGACATCGCCACGACAGCCGTGGACTACCATCGAGCCACCACTACCAAAGTAGCAGCACCGGGGCCTACGACCCTAGGCTATCCTAAAAAGGACTGGTTACCTACCCTATGTGAAGATGTCGTGTCTCCACGAGAGAGAAAGAGAAAGAGAGAGAGAGAGAGAGAAAGAAACTGAGTAGAAACTCCATTCTAGAGAGGAGAGGAGTCTGAAGCTCTGAGTAAGTTGAAAGAAGGAGAGGAGAACTCTATATATAGGCGGAGAGCTGGACAAAAAGGCGAGTCGTGCTTTTTCCTGGCCCAAGGGGGTGTGGATAGGGTTTTTGATCAGCAGCAATACGCTGCAGTGCCTCACTGCTACTGACATGCTAGAGCGTGCTATATGCGTTGTAGCGCATCTCCGAAACTAGTCTGGGCCCTTGCGACAGACTCTTCGTTGCGGACCATTACAAAATGATAATAAAATTTGATGAATTTAATTGTAAAAATTATTAAAAATGAATAAATTAAGTAGCACGGAGTATTTATCCCACGGGTTATTTGAGAAATAACCTTTGTAATGTCCCAATTTTTATGTTTTATCATATTGTCCTTTGCTCCATTGCCAATTCTGTATCATTAAAATTTTATGTTATATCATATGTCCAAATTTTAAGTAATTACCATATGTTTTATACTTCATTTGTGTTCTCATACTTTATTTCTAAACAAGCTCTTGGAAACAAGCCTAAGGGTTTTCTTTTTGATGATAGTGACAATAGAGAAGATATTGATGATAGGGACCTTGATACAGAGCTAGAACTTCTAACTATGATGAATGCGCTAACTATGGATATGATGCCAGAAATAGACCAATTTTATATCACCCTTCAATTCGAATTAGCAAAAGCAATGTCTCCTTGCATAATATGGATTCCAAACATTCATGATCTGGATGTGAATGAGTCGAATTACTTATCCCTCGGTCTATTAGTGAACTATCTCTCGAGGGATTGTGAAAGATGTTCCACTAGAAATATTCTTGTTATTGCTTCGACTCATATTCCCCAAAAAGTGGATCCCGCTCTAATAGCTCCGAATAAATTAAATATATGCATTAAGATACGAAGGCTTCTTATTCCACAACAACGAAAGCACTTTTTCACTCTTTCATATACTAGGGGATTTCACTTGGAAAAGATGATGTTCCATGGGTCCATAACTATGGGTTCCAATGTACGAGATCTTTTAGCACTTACCAATGAGGCCCTATCGATTAGTATTATACAAAAGAAATCCATTATAGACACTAATATAATTAGATCCGCTCTTCATAGACAAACTTGGGATTTGCGATCCCAGGTAAGATCGGTTCAGGATCATGGGATCCTTTTCTATCAGATAGGAAGGGCTGTTTCACAAAATGTACTTCTAAGTAATTGCTCCATAGATCCTATATCTATCTATATGAAGAAGAAATCATGTAACGAGGGGGATTCTTATTTGTACAAATGGTACTTCGAACTTGGAACGAGCATGAAGGAATTAACGATACTTCTTTATCTTTTGAGTTGTTCTGCCGGATCGGTCGCTCAAGACCTTTGGTTTCTACCCGGACCTGATGAAAAAAATGGGATCACTTCTTATGGACTCGTTGAGAATGATTCTGATCTAGTTCATGGCCTATTAGAAGTAGAAGGCGCTCTGGTGGGATCCTCACGGACAGAAAAAGGTTGCAGTCAGTTTGATAATGATCGAGTGACATTGCTTCTTCGGCCCGAACCAAGGAATCCCTTAAATATGATTCAAAATGGATCTTGTTCTATCGTTGATCAGAGATTTCTCTATGAAAAATATGAATCGGAGTTTGAAGAAGGGGGAGGAGTCCTCGACCCGCAACAGATAGAGGAGGATTTATTCAATCACATAGTTTGGGCTCCTAGAATATGGCGCCCTTGGTGCTTTCTATTTGATTGTATCGAAAGGCCCAATGAATTGGGATTTCCCTATTGGGCCAGGTCATTTCGGGGCAAGCGGATCATTTATGATGAAGAGGATGAGCTTCAAGAGAATGATTCGGAGTTCTTGCAGGGTGGAACCATGCAGTACCAGACACGAGATAGATCTTCCAAAGAACAAGGCTTTTTTCGAATAAGCCAATTCATTTGGGACCCTGCGGATCCACTCTTTTTCCTATTCAAAGATCAGCCTTTTGTCTCTGTGTTTTCACATCGAGAATTCTTTGCAGATGAAGAGATGTCAAGGGGGCTTCTTACTTCCCAAACAGATCTTCCTACATCTATATATAAACGCTGGTTTATCAAGAATACGCAAGAAAAGCATTTCGAATTGTTGATTCATCGCCAGAGATGGCTTCGAACCAATAGTTCATTATCTAATGGATTTTTCCGTTCTAATACTCTATCCGAGAGTTATCAATATTTATCAAATCTGTTCCTATCTAACGGAACGCTATTGGATCAAATGACAAAGACATTGTTGAGAAAAAGATGGCTTTTCCCGGATGAAATGGTTGTTGCTATCTGCTCCAATAACGAATCATTGGTTTAACTGAATAACTAAATAAAATAGATAGACCTTTCTTTCTCTTTGTCTACGGACTATGGAATGTACTTTATCCGCTCCGCTGGGGTTACGGGTGGGCATTTTACCAGAGGTTTCTATTGTATCAATCTACCCCTGTGTGATTCCTGTTGAAGCATATACTCGGGGGGTGGGTGCAGGGCGGACGATTTCAAAACGGACTCCCTATTCATTAGATAGGGAAGATCGCCAAGATTTCGTGATCTGCTGCCGAACTTATTCCAATTCAATAAGAGATCTCAATATTATATTATGCCTTGAAGAGGACTCTAACCTCCACGCTCTTTAACACAAGATTTTGAGTCTTGCGTGACTACCATTTCACCCCTAGGCATTTTCAAAGTGAATCGTATTCCATGAATATATCTAGCTAGTGTGATGTATATATATGACAAAGGTGGAGTGTTAGAGTATTTTTTACTATCGGTCATGTCATTCCTATAGGCCCAAGTTGGACATCCAATTGGTTCAATTTTAATTATCCGGAGGATACTTTATCTATATTCTATCAGAAAGATGGACAATCAAACCTATTTCTCGATTCAATAGAAGCTCAAAGAGGTGAATAGGGCCTAAAATAATGATAGATATGTAAAAAGTAAGTTCGATTATGCAGATTCC
Source organism: Nissolia schottii (assembly GCA_003254905.1). Lineage (NCBI taxonomy): Eukaryota > Viridiplantae > Streptophyta > Magnoliopsida > Fabales > Fabaceae > Nissolia > Nissolia schottii. Next base: position 266,876 of record QANU01073048.1, on the reverse strand, counting down.
TAATCCTAAATGGAATGGAACGACGCAAGGATCTATATGTAAACAAAGTATCTATTTAGATACGCTCAAACGACCCCTAATTTTAAATTATTAGAACAATTACTTATTTATTATCTTTATTGGACGGGAACCAAGTAGTGCCAGTATTTTTAAAAACAAAGATACTATGGTCTTAGGACGTTCTTAATTTGTTCTCACAATTAGCATAGCAGGATATAAATTCTGTGAGATGGTCAATTTTAGCATGCTCAGCTATTCCAGCACCCCGTGCACATCCCAAACAACACAAAATGAAAAAGAACAAAAAATTACCAGAAATGGTCGAATGAGATCAGAATCCAAAGCAAACCCATTTAAGAAACACTGAAACATATCAACAAGGCAAAAAAAATGAAAGCATAGAATTGGTGAGTAATTTTTGGTCAAAACATTAGTGAACAATGCAACATATGGTGGACCTAAAACTTAGTAATATACAAATAAATTGAATTTACAAACACATTAAATGATGCACTACACCTGACCAGCTGTTTTTTTGTGATCTGTAGTCAAGATTAATCAATAAACAAATTCTTCCAACATGCACTACTTCCTGAAGCTTAAAAGGATTTGATACTTACACTTGCATTGTGTCCTGTACTTATCAGTAGTGTGTGACCCTATTCTGTTGTTGACTTCTTCATCACCATTGTAGGGATAAAAAACAAAAAACAGAAAAGAAAAAAAAAAGATTTTTTATGAATAAGCCATTGAATCAACCGCGTTGTAGGTGCTTGTCACCAACCAAGACCCTGTAACTTGCATGAGGACCCTCGGATGTATCCCGCAACGTCACGTGCCAGCCTATAGCCTTGCCAATCTCTACAAGCTCGTCCATGATGGCAAGAGTGTCACGGATGTACACCCGTCCGCCGGGTCTTAGTATCCGGTCCATCTCCAGCATAATTGACAAGACATTGCATCTGATAGGTTCAAAAGTACATTTAGTAATGAATCACAGCAAAAACACACACCCAACATATACAACCAAAAACACATTAAACCTGTAATTGGTTCTTATTTGAAATATGCGTCCAGAAAACAAATACACTGAACACTAATACAAACAATAACAATTAACCGGAAAACAATAGAAGAGCTAACAAGCGGAGAAGAGAGTACCTTTTCTTCTCAACGGAAAGCAGGTTTGCAGCATGCAGTAAATCATAAGTTCTCGGGTAGGTGTCAAATGGTTCACACCTAAATTACAAATCACAAATACAGAAATATTACTACAGGCTGACAAGTTCACAACATATTGGTATATGTTATTTAGTGTGTGGAGCACCACAACCAGAACACTTGTGTTAAATATTATCTTAAATAAGTTCAATAAAATACCAGTCATGCATGGCTCCAATCAGCCCACGATCATATATAACAGGCAAGGTGTTTGGGCCGCTAACAGGAACAACGTTCATAACCCAGCAGTCAACACTCTGATCAATCAATGCAGCTGCAAATCTGCAAAAGACTCGAATATATTAAACAAACAAACCAATCAGAAAATCAAAAATACATATTTAAACAAGAAATGAAAAAAAAAGGGCGGCAAAAATAGATAGTTCAATACCCTCCAAAACCAGCTCTCATGTCCATAACATTTCTTAATTTCATTTTCTTCCAGTGTAAAGCAGCTACATAGCCTGCTATTATCTCCTTCCAGTATTTTGATTCTGCCCTAAACAGCTCTTTTCTGGATATGAAAGCATCAAGGTTTATGCTTTGAAGTCTATCAGGTGGGGTTTGCAAACGTGCAGGCCAACTTGTAACATTTGCTCCATATCCATTCTCAGGCAATCGAGAGATGCACGCTTTAAGTTTAACATACCTAAAATTAGTCAAGCAAATGATGAAATCCCCATTAATTGGCCTGTAAACTTTAATAAAACACTATAATGCATGAATGGCTATCATGAAGTTTGACCGAATTGTTCATTCTAATAAAAATGATACAGGTCATTGTCAACTACTAAAAGGTAGTTTAACATTTCAACATCAGTGGAGGAACTTATTCCATTTTTTAAGGTAGGTTCAACCAACAAATTGGTAAAGCTCTTTTCCACTCCCTGGTTCTATTCTGGACAGCTCTATAGCATGAGGCAATGATAGTAAATCTACATGTTTGTGGCAACAATCATATAATTAGATGGAAATGTCATATAATCATCAGTAGATCAGGAAGGCAAGAAAACAATACCAAATATTGTCTGGATCGTCACTTGGGTCACACAATAGAGGTCTAGTTCCTGCTTCACGGTTCAGATAGCAGCTATTATTGGAAGGTTTTTGCCATATTGCAACGTACCCATCCTTTTTCAAAAACTTCCAGCATAGACGAGTAGTAAGATTAAGCATCTCTGAAGATCACAAAACCCAATGTTACACTCACCATAGATGCAGACAGCGACCAACCCCAATAAATTACTAAATATTATTAAAGTACTTTGATATAAACAGCAAAAGTAGCGTTATAAGAATGAAAATGGGAGCAGATAAGCAGGTATTTGACACCATTATATTTCAATATGCTTCTCCTTGAACATCTTTTTATGTCATAGCATGTAAAGAAGAGAATAATAAATGAATTAAAGAAACTTTCAAAAGGATTGTGCAAAATTCAAAAGTTGCTTTGAGTAATGAGTGAATATTGGAAGAGGGTATGTTTAACTTGTTCAAAGGTTTGAACATTTATAGAATACATGTTAATTCTGCCTGTGTAATCCTGAGACATTGAAGGAAACATGGTAATAATTACATCTTGTGAATACACCGTGTCAGAAAATGTTAATTAATACAAATATACAAAAGTGAGCAACACTAAATACTATAACTCTATAGCTAAAGAGCTTAAATGCAAACCAATTTTAATAATACCTTCCCATTGCTCTTCTAAAACTTCCTCATGCTTATAAACTGGTTGAGCAGCCCAGACAAAGTACCCTCCTGCCCTTAGCATCCTATCAACTTCAAGCAGCAAAATGCCATCTGCATCACAAGTAAAAAAGACACATTATAAGAAATTCAAATCGAGCAACTAACACAGAGATGGGAGGGGCAAACTCAAAGAGCCTTCTTTTATTGTCACCAACGTTATTTTGTTAATAAGATTTCTGGCAATCAGAAGTAAGTCCTGCCCCCCCCCCCTTTTTCTCATTTCCTACTAATAAGCCAAGCATGATATCAGGTTAAAATTGACAATGAATCTGCAACTACAGTTATTAGTTACTACTTTTCACAATAGCAAGACATCTCATGGGGATGAAATCAGGATCCAAGAAGAGATTCCAATAATAAAAGAAAGACTACACGATCTCTGTTCTGATTACCATCTCGAGTCCAATTGATTCTACAGCGTGAACAATGTATCAAGTCAAAAGCTTGACTCGGATATAATAAACGTCTAGTTGCAAATGCAGCCACCATAGCAGGTACACCACGCTCAAGAGCAAACTGGATCTGATTCTCGTGAACATCCTTGGGAGCAACCGACATGGTGATGACATTCCGAGACAACAAGTAGGCACCAAAACTAGCTACGCCGCAGCCAACATCAAGAGCAACTCTTATATGTTGACCAAATGTAATTTCAGGAATCATCTACAAAACATAGGCATATAACATCAGAATCATAGAAGATGCACTTAAACCATCTTTAAAAAGTGGAACAAGTTTACATAATAAGTATGACAACCTTAGAAATATGGTCCAAATATTGATCCGCTCCGTGTATAAATTGGGTACCACCCCCAGGAAATTTGAACTTATCTTTATCTCTGTAAATCCAGTTTTGACCCCCTTTATCATCAACAAGCCGAGTGTGAGGAACATTACTATACCACACCTACAATCAAAAAGCACAACCTTGTAAGAAGAAATGAATGTAGCCCAAAAAATATATTATAATAATAATAATAATAATAGTTTACTCATTAAACATCCAAATATAAGAAGCTGAGTACTTATTTCCTCAATAATTTAAGAGNTATATATATATATATATATATATATTATCCCTAAACTATCTTTTACCAACTATGCTTAGAAGTAGAACAATCCAACCAGATCGGGAAAATACTCATTTTGGTCCTTGAAAGTGACCAACTATGCTTAGAAGTAGAACAATCCAACCAGATCGGGAAAATACTCATTTTGGTCCTTGAAAGTGTAAGTCTGAGTCACTTTTGTCCTTAAAATTCCAAATCTGACTTTTTAATCCTTCAAATTGCAAGTTGCAGGTCAAATTAGTCCCTCAATTCATTATCATTATTGTATTGTCATGTTTTCATTTAATCTTAGTTGTTATTGCTGCTTCATTTACCAACATAACTACCTTGGCAACCTCATTTGCAATTTCAAGTGCAATTACAATTCAGTTGCTATCTCAATTGTTGTTATTTTCCCTTTTAATGTGATAAATCAATGAAAATGTGACAATATAGTAATAATAATGAACTGATGGACGAATTTGACATACAATGGATTAAAAAGTCAAATTTTGAATTTTAAGGACCAAAATGAATAAGCAAGGACCAAAATGAGCATTACCCCAATCATATCACTTCAGGGGAAAAAAATGTTTGGCTAAACTGAACTTCGAACACAACAATGATTAAAGACACTACCTCTATTTTGTGCATGAAAAATACTACTTCAGTCAGAAAATTTGACTGAATCCTTGACAAAACTCAAAATGGTTGATGGATGAAATTGAGTGATATAACACACACTCATTCATGCAAAAGTCAATAGTATGTCATGTATCATTACTAAGTCTTGTCCCATTAGGTGGGGTTGTCTACCTGATCACCACTCAATTCTCACAAAATATTATGGCTCTCCAAATTTCACATTTGTGCATTGATATCCCTTTTCACCCGATCCTAATGATAGCATCATGTTTAGTTTAGATTTCATTATTCCTCACTAAATAATTAAAAATGCTTCCCTAAGAACTCTCTTCAATTAGAAACTATATGTAAAACACAAAACAGACACCCACACAAAAATATGCAAGTCCGAAACAAGAGTGAGCTCAAATGCATTCAGCAGTAGCAGTACCTCATCGCGGCTTCTGGGCCAGGGAACGGGGTCACGGTACCCTTTCGGCGGCGGAACCAAGCAGCTCAACCCTTTCCCTTCTTCAGGACAGTGCCTGTCGAACTTCTCCCCCCTCTCCGCCGAGGCCAGCTTCTCAATCGCATCCTCGTTATCCAAACACGGTATATACTCGCTCATGCTCCTCGGGCACGCCCCAAACTTGTTCATCTTCACCGTCCCCAATTTCGCAGCAGAAGCAGAAGAAACAACAGAGGAGCCTTCAACACGCGTCTCGTTCACCCAATCATCCTCCGCCACCCCGGGGTCGAACTCCCCGACCTCGAACTCCTCCGACATGGCCCCGTCCTCCCTCACGATCCCGAATTTCTTGATCGGATCCTCCGCCGGCGGCACCAGGGTTCTGGGGGGATTGTTGTCGGTTAGGGTTGATGAGGCATTGAAGGAAACGTTGAAATTGGGGGATGTGGCGACTTCTGGGGAGGTGGTGATGGTGGTTGTGGTGGTGAAGAAGATGAGATTCTGGTAGCCACTGGAATTGGACCAGTGCCTGCCCAAGTAGAAGAAGGTGATTGCGACGGCGAAGAAAGCGAGGGTCTTGAGTGCGAGCGGGGTTATGAGGGAATCGCCGTTCATAGTTCGATTCCGGGGTGAAGGAATGGAGGTTGCACGTCGAAATCGTTCCTGTGGGAGGGGGGGTTGAACGAAGATGAGAAGATGTAGCGTCGAAGGTTGTGAAGAGTGTGTGTGCGTGCGTTTTCAGTGATCAGAGAAAAATTGAGAATGGCGTGAAAGGAGCGCCATTGAAACGCGGCACAAAGAGGTGGAAGTGGTGCTGTCACTGTGAGGCTTGAGCTGCTTTTGTGTAACGGTGACACCGACACACTACACAATGCAGCACACTAGTAGTATATCATTTATTCTCACCGCCCAAGGGTTTTTTTTTCTTCCTATTTTATTTATTTTAAACCATCCCCAAAATTGATATCATTTACTTTTTTTTTTTCTATTTTATTTATCAATGGATTTCAATAATTTGATGACTAATATAATTTGCGTCCACCTCCACGAAAGCTTTAGGGTTTTTTAGTATTATTTAACATTTACCGCACCTCAAATAATTTGGTTAATAAGCTAATTATAAGGTACAACTCTTCTAATATTACTTTTTTTTTTTATATTCACACCACTTAAATTTATAGAACAAACAAGTGTTAAACTTTTGATTTTGGACTTTTGGAGTTATCAAACTGTCATAATTCATAAGATTATTGTAGATTATCATAACTCATCGTGATTTTTTAGAAGAGTATGCGTGTGTGTATTTTTTTTCTTTCTAGACTGCATGTTTTATTTTAAGGCAATTCGATTTGGATAAGATCTCTTGAGTAACAAAGTTCTTCTTTCTAAATTTTAACACAACTTTATACTCAGAACTTGAAGTCAATACTTATATTAAGCTATATCAATTCATTGTCAACTGATTTACGTGTTCTCCCAAATAATTACTTTCCAAGTGTTAAGTAAATAGGGAAAATGCAGAACTTCTTGTAACTTTTTTTTATTTTGGGTTTATACGAAGTTGTTGAAGCTTGAACAACAAAAATTTGTTGAACTTAGCTCATTTTCAACTCATAAGTATAGCATTATACATTAATTCAATAAAAAAAGACAAACCACATTAGTTTCTTGTTCCTGTACGAGCATTCAAACATGCTAATTCACATTCCTTAGTAGTGATAAGGGCTTCAAGACATTTTGAGGCAAGAGGGGAATAATCACTTAGGCCAAAGAAAAGCACCCATAGCAAACTCTCTTTTGTATGCCAAGTCACCATGTGTTGTTGGTAACCCATATTCCTTGAGGAGCCGATCGAGCATCCATTCAGGCATGTCCTGGTAATCTTTCTGAGTGTATCTTGGATAGTGAAGTGGCATCTGAAAGAAGCTTATACTAGTATTCTTTTTGGGACTTTCCATCTCTATATTTTATATGTGATGTGATGCGATGCTAACTTTTGTGTATTCAATCAATTGATGTTTTGAGGGAGAGATGGTATATAGTGATATATTATAGTATATATGTGGAGTCACTATAATTAAGTTGATGCCAGGCTCTTTTGGCGTGACGGGTATCACATGAATGGGTTGGTGTACCTTCTCTCATGCATTAATTTTAGTGGCGTGGCTTCACAGATCTGATCCTATGCATGTGTGTGTGATAAAATCATTAAATTAAATTAAATTGTGAGGAACAAAAGAAGAAAAGGCATGAACATCATCCCAATCCCAATCCCAATCCCAATCCCAATCCCAAGTACGTGTGATCTCATCAATTAGGGTCATTCAAGTTATGTACCACCAAAATGTGAAGCGATACTTGATACTTGATATATACCCGATAAACATAATTATAATAAACCTTCAACAATAATTATATTCTCCTTTCGTCCTAAATTATTTGTTAATTTAGTCAGAATTTTTTTTAATTATTTATTATGTTTACATTTTTAAGTAAAATTTATTGTTAAATTTTTAAACATATTTTTAACTTATTAAAGTTTTGAAAATAATAGCTTTTTAATACTCTTTATCTTTCTCTTTATTATGAAATGCTTAAATAAAAATAATTTGATAAAATTACTTTTTAAACTACTCTTAGTTCCAAATTTTTTAATACTCGTAAATTTATCCAAAACCTATTAATTTGGTATGGGAGAGAATATACTCCAAGATGTGAAGTAATATTTGATATACATACTAGAAATATAATATAAGTATGATGGGATAAAATTAAAATACTATTTTTAGATCTAATTACTTGTTGTGATGTATGTGGCTGGAGGCTAGTCTACTTTGGCTTCTATGTCAATAATCATAAATGGATCTCCTTTGTGGAAGGGGTCTTAGGCAAGAGGACCCACTATCACATTTCTTCTTTGTTNAGGGAGAGATAGTATATAGTGGTATATTATAGTATATATATATATGGAGTGTGACGATAATTAAGTTGATGCCAGGCTCTTTTGGCGTGACGGGTATCACATGAATGGGTTGGTGTACCTTCTCTCATGCATTAATTTTAGTGGCGTGGCTTCACAGATCTGATCCTATGCATGTGTGTGTGATAAAATCATTAAATTAAATTAAATTGGAATCAGTATCTTGGGGTTGAGGTGCTTTTATATCTATCCGAGTTGATACCGGAGAATAGTGATCCATTGGCATCATTGATGTTCTTTGCACAGTGTTCACCATCTCATTTTTTAGGAATTTCTCTTGAGGAAAATGCTATTATTTTTCCAAATAATAAGTCGGTCCCCGCAGACAACGCCAATGTTACGAGTAATTCGGATGTACCGATATAGCTCGTAACTTTGATCTTGGGTTGGATCTAAGAGCTTGGTGTTAGTAAACACGGTGGTGATGAGCAACGCTCTTGACTAGTGGGAGATAATGGTATGTGAGTGAATTATGAGGTGATAATGGTATGAGACCTCCCTTGTGAAGTAGCAGGAGATTCCTTTTATAGTGTAAGTATTGACGCTTATGATTCTGTAACATTCATAAGTTTTATGAGACTTTATGTTAAATTTCGTAACGTTCATAAGTCTTATGAGGACTTATGTCAGATTTTGCAATGTTCATAACACTCGCAAGTTATTAAGTGGATGACAATGAGAGACCTGTTAAATGCCTAGTTATGTTTGTCGGGCCTAAGTCTTTGTCAGATTTAGTCTGTTACATATATTGATATTTTTCCCTTGTAAGAAGAAAATAGTGATGAATTACAAAAGGCCATTGAAGTGTGTTTTGAAATTATGTTGGGGCTAGTCATGTTTGTCAGGCCTAAGTCCTTATCAGATTTAATCCGTAACAGATATTGATATTTTTTCTCTTGAAAGAAGAAAATAGTGATGAGTTACTGTGTTTTGAAATTATGTTGGGGTAGTTATATTTGTCAGGCCTAAATCCTTATCAGATTTAGTCCGTAACAGATATTGATATTTTTTCCCTTGTAAGAAGAAAATAGTGATGAGTTACAAAAGGCCATTGAAATGTGTTTTAAAATTATGTTGGGGCTGAATATTAATTTCGACAAATCAAATATTATTACTCTTAATTGCGAGGATGAGTGGACAAGAAGTATGAGTCAGGATTTGGGATGCTGTGTTGAAAAGTCGCCGATGAAGTACTTAGGCCTTCCACTGGGAGCAAATCCCAAGTGATGAGTTGCGACATCGAAGCCAATTATTGAGAAATTGGAAAAATTTTCTTAGCACATGGAAGTCAAGAGTTCTTTCTAAGGCTTGAAAATTGATGCTTATCAAATCGGTGATCAAAAATATGTCACTTTACTACCTTAGTCTATACAAAATGCCAAAAGGTGTGGCTAATAAGATAACAGAAACGCTCCATGTACACCCCAAATTGATACACTCGTACATACACCGCTCATTTTATACGCATTTAATGATACATATATGTATAACGGATAATTATACTATACGCTGCCAACCCCAATGCCACGCGAGTTGTGATCAACGTAATCAGTGCCAGTAGGCAACAGAATCACGATTTTTGAGATTCAAATCATTTGTAATCATCTGAATCCTAAATCGCCAGATTCCTTATCGAGAGCTCTCCCTCATTCCATCCTTTGTAATCGCAATCTCTTCTTGCTGGTGTTCGAAGATGGCAATGCAAGAAACCGTGGTAATTTTCTTCATTTGTTGTGTTGATTTTTGGTGGAGATCATTGTTTGATGTGAAAGTGAAAGCTTCCTTTGATGAGAAACTTTCTATGTTAGTTTCTGTTAACGTTTATGTGGAATTCTGGTGTGGTGAAGCCGTATATGGCAATGCACATTAAATTCTGACAGGAAAATGTATGCACATTCATTAAATGGGTACAAGCACAAACATTAGTTGTGCTTGTACACAAACATTGCTTGCATGGTTCTGGAATTGCAATGTTTACGTAAGAATTGCACAGGATTTAAGTGGGTTGAACACAAACTTTTAGTGTGATTGTGCACAAACATTGCTTGCATGCTCCAGGGGACTGTTGCGGGAGGACGTGCATGCCACATTCTAATCATTTGCCCAAAAATAATCGTACATTTCTGCAAAATGTTTGCACATACTTTAAGTGGGCATAAGCACGAACTTTTTGGTGTACTTATGCACAAACATTTATTGCATGCACAAGGGAACGTGCATTCTGTCACATTCTAAGCATTTGAGAAACTATGCGTTTTAATTACATATATTTTGAATAAACATGAATTATGCATGGCACTTACTGATGAATAAACTCTGTGTATATACCCTCTCATGAATAAACACTTACTGATAAGCATTATGATTAGTTATAAGCAAAGTATTATGCAAAAACTGGTGTATGGCATTGCGCACAAACTTTTTGATAGCAATTGTACAAACATTTCTAATGATATGCACAAACATTATTTACACAGGTCACTGGGTCAGTTCTGGCAGGAACAGATTGTAAGAAAGATGAAAGAATGATGAAAGAAGGAAAGTGAAAGAAGGATGAAAATCGCAGAGAATGGAGAGAAAGTGGAAGACGAAGCGAAACGGAGAGAGTAAAGGGAGTGAAGAGATGGAAGAACACGAAGGGGTTTCTCTGAATACGAAAGGAAGTCGAAGTGGAAGCGGGAAGCGTGGCCTCACGCGCGTTTTGATGTGAGTGGGAGAGGGAGTGGACGAGCGGTTATTTTGAAGGGTCCACCGTATTATAATACGGGTTTATGTATGGTGTATCATATAGGGGCGTATCTGTAGCACCACTGATAAGATAATTACTTTACAAAGGAGATTCTCATGGGGTCAAGGTAGAGCTGACATGTCATTGGTTAAGTGGAGTCAAATCCAAAAACCAAAGAATATGTGGGGTTTAGGCATGGGTGACATGGCTATTCAAAACATGGCACTACTTTTTAAAATGGTGGTTGCATTTTTAGAAGGAAGAATTTTCTTTGTGGAAGAAGGTGATATGCTCTTGCAATGGTCTTGATGGCATTTTACCTCTATTTTTACAGCATGCAAAAAATATAGGTCCTTGACATGATATTTGTAACTTGGCTATTGAAGATGATGAGCGAAGGCAATCAATGATCAATGGAATATGAATGGAAGTAGGAGATGGAAGGAATACATGATTATACCACCACTAATAATGGTACTCATGTTTGTTTCTCTCATTATCAAATGAGTAGATATATTTTTTTTAATCATGAGCTTTGTTGCACTACCTGTAAAGTGTATATCTATACTATATGTTGGCAATTTTCTCCGAAAAAATATAACACAAATAATTATAAATTATTAATTATTAATAATATCTCATAGCATGTTGCCTAACATATATTGTCTATCATAGATTCATATTAAACAAATATTAATTGCAAATCAAATAAACAAAAGTTATTGCAAGACAAATATACATTAGGATATTTCAACAACATGATTGCCCAAATCAAATTCACGTTATTCTAATAAAAAGTGTAAACTAAATAAAAAAATTTAATATGTTAAAAATCAATCTCGTGAATATAATCAAACTATACAAAATTAATTTCATTATCATATCAACGTTGTTTTAAAAATAAATTTTAATATAATATATATACATATATAAATATGTCAAATAATTTCAAAATCAATTTCACACCATGTGAAATAATTTTCAAAATTGAAGTTCTGAAAATATGACAAGTATTTTAGATATGTTATACTTTTTAAAACAAATTAAGTATCCAAATAAAATATATGCACTATTTATCTTGAACATATTTTGTTATTGTAATGTCTGTACCAAATTAAATAATCGATTATCCAAATCAAATAAAATATCTAGGAAGTGTGATATGAAACTAAAATACTTAATTATATTCATATCAAATAGTACCATCATTTTGTATTTAATGATATTATCTTTGACTGGTGATTTAAACCGTTTTGATAAACAAGTTTAAAACATAAAATGAAAGTGAATGAGGGAGAGATTTTGGGTTTGTATGCTTGCTTTGGGAATAAAGGAATGGAAGGGGGAAAGGTGAAGAAAATATAGAATATGATTTGAGGAAGAAAAAGGAGAAATATGAGGGTTGGATGGTGAAGGGTGAACAGCCCTACCTCCCAATCCAAGCCCTAGTGTGGGTGATTTGGTTTATGGAGCTTGAGAACCAATCAATATTGTGTACGCCCTCAGGTGCGGGGGAGGGCGTATTTTCTGCAGTAATCAATGGCTATGAAGGATGGTCTTCTCTCTTGTTCTTTCTCTGATTTTTCTCTTCTCTCTTGCTCAGTTCTCTCGTTCTGTGTCTCTCCTCTTCCCATATCCCTCCTTCTTCTTTTTATCTTCTTCTTTTCTCTCTTCCTTTCCCTCATTTTTCTCTTTTTTCTCGAATTCCCCTGCTCCCTTGGACTTCCTGCAGGTCATGTCGCTTTCAAGGATGCTGCAGGTGCAGGTCCTGGCTGCCTGCTCCCTAAGCCTGCAGTACAAACCGACTCACCCTTCTCTTACCCTTCCCCCAAAGCACTTCCTTTCACCAAAACAACCTAGCACAAACAAAACTCCTTTTGTCTCCTTCCCTAGGTAGTGGAACAGGCTCTAAAAATGTGTTACAATGCTGCTCACAGGATGCTTCCTCAGGGAGGTCATCAGGGGTATCTCATATACGCCCTGCAACCCGCCTGGGAGTTTTTGGTGCTATTTGCTGTCAGCCCGTATACAAGGGCGTATTTTGTTGATCGATTCTCAAGACTCCATAACTGGCCAAAAGGTCTTGGAGTGGATCCCATAGCATCGTTGGGATGTGGGGCAGGGCCCAAAGCCCTCCAATCCATTACATCTCATAGTTTTCCTTCTTGTTCTTATCATAGATATGCTGAGGGCGTATCTGTTTGGCATCACCCTGTGCCAAACCCTTATATCGATGTTAGAGACAAGTTCTTATGTGCTAATTATTCTTATATCTTAAATAGGTGTGGAGAATATAAAAATTAAGTAAATGAGGAAAATATATAGAGTATAAATAAAATATTTGAATATACCAATTTACTTCTGAAAATTGGTGAATAATAAATTAATTAAATTATCATTTTTAGAAGAATATAAATACCATAATATAAATATGCAAAATGAATAAATTATAAATATTTAAAATCATTCGTTTAGCATCAAATTATCTTTTATAATTTGGTACATAATGAATCCATTATATTATTATCTTTAGGATAATATGAGTACCAAATTATAAATACATAGAATTACAAAAATTAAACATTATAGATACTCAAATATTATCCTTAGAAGAGTTACATTCGCTTCAAGCAATGTATACCAATAAGATTCATTTGCTTCAGGGAATGAAAAATAATAACATTCATTCACTTCAAGGAATGTATACTAATAAAATTCGTTTGTTTCAAAAAAATGCTAAATACTTAAGAGAATGCATATTTATAAGATTTGTTCACTTCAATAAATGATCTTTTGACATATTCACTTCTAGAAATATGTAAATCTCCTAATTTAGTAGAGAAATAATTTTGACTCATTCACTTCAAGAAATGATCTTTTGATATGTTCACTTCCGGCAATATTTAAACCTATTAATTTACATATAAATTTGGATAACAATGATGCATTTGCTTTACAGAATTATATAAATTACGATTCACTTATGGGAATGGATATTACCATTCACTCATGGGAATGTGCTTGAGTATTCTCATTCACTTATAGGAATGATATGGGTATTCTAATCCACTTCTAAAAATGATTATATTTTTTTCCATATGTACGTCATTAACTTATGAGAATGATTACGTTTTCTTATAATTGAGTATCATTACCATTCATGATTATATATTTTTATATGTACTATTGTCATTCACTTCAGTGAATGATTATATTTTGTATCTGTACCATTGTCATTCGCTTCTGGTAATGACGTTGAAGAAAAGAAATAGATATAAATATAATTTGTGTAGATAAAAACAAGTGATAATTAAAGAACATAAGTAAAATAGAAAAACAAATAAAAAACTACATCATAAAGCAAAACAATGATTGATTTTATGTGCTCATTCAGGGATGCAGCGTTTCATTATTTAATGGTGCCTCCAAGACCCGTTAAATCAAAATAAATTTCTAAATCTTAATCTTTCTCTTTCATTTAGATCATAGATCTTTGATATTGATAATGTGTTGTAAATAATAAGAGAGCAGATAGAGAATTCTACTATTGAAAATCTCATAGATGTGTGTGATACATAGAGCATCAAGAGTCTATTTATAGACCGATAAAGTAAAGTATACAAGGAAAGCTCAAGGAAGCACGGATACATGCTGGAGGCCGCCGTATCTGGGTCGGATACACAGATACGTGAATAAGCATACCCTCACTCTGTTTTCCTGTGCAGTTTAAATTTTCAAATCCTAAGATGGGAGATGCAATACACTAAGAGTGGATTAGGACATTAGAACAAAATACACTAATTTTATTTTTTTAATAATTACATTACATTGAAATAATTTGTTTATTTTTACGTGAACTACATCCATCTTTATGTCTATAATTTGTCATTTTTTTATTTATAATATATTATTTTATATTTTATTATACAACGTATCCAAGTCGTATCTTATATTTTAAGAAAGTGTCGTACCTCTGTCACGTCGTATCCATGTCACTGTGTTGTATCAATGCTTTTTTGGAAACGATAAGATAAGATAACAAATTATATCTAATCAAATCCTAACTGAATGACATTCATCGTAAATTTCGTAGCAATAAAATATCTTTTGTTGTTATCTATAGCCACGAAATGTAAAATCATTTTATTTAAATTGGATTGAGCACATAATTGCCACAATCACAAACCCTTCCATCATGAATATTGAAACAGAAACAATAATTTATTTGTGGAAACACCATACATACATAGTATCCCACCCAAGATAATGGAAAGAGTAACACATTAAACCAATGAAGAGGGTTTAACGAAATACTTTAAATAACTTTTTAGGAATCCATCTTCCAAAATGAGGGACTTTTTGAGCATGAGTAGGTGGTGCTGACGCTGGTGGCAACGCTGGGGACAGAACGTTGGGCCAAACATTAATAACAAGTTTTTGGCCAGCATTGCAGTGACCAGGAACTCCACAGATGTACCATTTTCTTCCAGGAGTTGCCAACACTATCAAATCGTTTCCACTGCTCAGTGGTTCGCTATTTGGTGGGACCGTACAGCTCTGGAATGCAGTTCCATTCACTTTGACCACGTTGTGTTCTCCAGCTTCATACTTGAATACTACCAAAAAAATAATAATGAGGATACTCTACACCTTATGTATCAATATAATTGCAAAATAAGGGTATTTATACATAAAAATAGATATTAAGATTCAACCATAGAAACACACAAAACATTTGGGAAGGTTAGGGGGTCAAGACCTTTCAATCACTGAATAATGTTTTTTTATATTAATATTATTATTTTTTATGTACATTTGTATGATAGAAGAAAATATAAATTTTAAATTTTAATCATGTAAATTTTAAGCGATTAATTTTGATGCATTATTAATGTAAACGAATTTTAAATTATGATTCAATCATTACAATTTTTAGAGTAGTAGGTATGAGAGTTAAACTATTTACGTTAATATGACAATATGTGACTAAAGACTATGTAAATTTTTTACACTTGCTGTGAATCAAAATTTATCTCAATCTTTAAAAACATATCGTCATATTTTTTCTTCTTTAGTAATTACGTCTCATTTCATTCAATGCTTAAAAAGAGATAATAAGGTTACAGATGAGAGCCAACATTGACACAACTCGACCTGTCAACGACAAGTAGTTAAAATCTCTCTACGAGAAACCCAATGAGGCAAACCCCTCGAATAATCATGTTTGATGAGCCTAGTACTAGTAGAAGCAAATGGTATTATTTATTTTGACTTGATGAGGATTAGAGCTTACCAAGTGTGTCTCCAACCTGGAAAAACTTGTTTGCAGCCCAAGCGTTGTAATCAAACCCAATAGTCCATCCATGATCATCTCCAACTACAAATTCCGTAGCCATAGCAATGGATGGGATTAGGAAGATGGTGGCAATGACCACAACCATGCTGAGACTACTAACAGCCATAGTATTAAAGATAAATTTATTTTTAGATGGTTATGAGGCTTTGTTGCAGTAGGTTTTTGTTTGTGTAATTTGTGAGATTAGAATAGTTGTGGTAATGATAGCATATGTATGTTGAACATATTTATAGAGCAAAAGGAGCCAAGAGTCTCTATATTTGATATTCCAACTTATAACTTCTATGTGGCTGCAGACACCTACGGCTATGGACGGCATTATGCCGAATAAGAATATGACTTGTTCAATAATGTGCAACATACTAAACAACATTCTTTGATCCATAGTACATATATTCTTTTGGTGGTAGCCTCACTGGTTTTTGCTTTTGTTATTTAGAAGTTTTCATTCAATAAATGATTCGGATCTTAGATTTGAAGCATATTTATCTCCTTTGCAATGGTTTTGTGTTTCCTGTATGGTATGTTTGTTCCCTTTTGTGATATTTCTTTTATAGAGGGTCTTATATATAGATGACGAAGATATTCAGATCTATTGCAAAAATAGGCATAATGCATTCTTTAAATTGCAACCCTTGTGTTGGTCTCTGACGTGAAAGATGTTTAGACATTGGTTTGGACCCATTTGCATAATTGGATTAACACGAAAGATTAAGAGCTTAATAAGAAGATTATTAAACATACGGTCTTCCTTGTGCACCTCAAGAAAAGGAAATACAAGAATGATATTTCCTAAATATTCATTGAGGAATGCATGAGGAAAATTAAGTGAACTATCTGAGGATATTGACTGGAGGATTTGGAGACTGACAGGTATCTGTTGGACCAGCCAAGAGAGTTGACAAAGACACATTGATCAAGAACCTTTTCTTGGGATGTTTTTAGTGCAGCAAGAACACCCTCCCTACACCTAGACACAATCTTTTTCCCTTAACAAATAACTGTCTTGTTTCCCTTTTTAGAGGAACTTGGAGGATCAAGCTCTTAAAACCCCACATATACACTGAAATGGGTCTAAGGGGCAGTAGGAAAAAAAAAAAAGACTTTGTCTCTTCCTAAAGCTGAAGGGAAAGTGATGTGAGAGAGGGAGATGCTCTCCTACCTCACCATAAAACCCCAACTTCATGGAGGGAAGGGGAGAGATTTTTTAGACAAAAAAAGAGCAATTCCCCACTTCTTCCCCATTCTTCTTCTTGGAGCAAAACACACACAAACACAGTCCCAAACCCGGAAATAAACACAACATACACAGCCCACAACCAGAAAACAGAAGGAAAACTAAAAACCGTTGTTGCACTAAGCTTAACAAATACATGTTAATCGTCCCCCATGCGTCGGAGGTCAGAACCGTTCACCCTCTTAGTCCAGTCCCAGAAAATTCCCCCACTCCCATTGCCATCACACTCTCAAATCTCAAGCCAAGTTTATGAAATCATAATCTCATGATCTGTATGCTTTAAACCAAAAATGACATTTTGGTTTAAATCATTGACGTCTCCGTTGTATTAGGAGAAAAAATGGCTCACAGGTTGGGTCTGAAAGAAAAAAGAAAAAATCGTGGTGGAAAGCTTAAAAAAAACGAAAAAAGAAGGAGTGGATGAAAAAACGGGAGTTTAAAGAATATAAAAAATAAAAAGAAGTACTGCAGTTGAAAAATGGAGAAATGGGAGGCGAAGGTTTGGAAAAAAAGAAAAGAATGAAAAGGAAAAACAAATGGAAGAAATTGAAGGCAATTGTGGGCTTGAACCTGTGTACGTTTACCCCAAGGACACTAGACGACGATTATCCATCGTCGTTGCAGTCGCATGCATACATCGCAAAGACCCAGCGGACAGACTCACGGAGACCCACACGATGGCACGAGAGAGTTGTGACAAAGACGCATTTGAGGCAGGGAAAAATCGAAAATGGTGGTGCTGATGAAGAACACACGACGGTGTCGATGATGGCACATGCAGTGGTTATGGCAACAGACGACGATGTTTGAAGCGGGAGGTAAGATCGGAGGTAGAGGTGTCAAAATAGGGAGCACTCCCCTATTAAACCCTACTCTCAATAGGTTTAAAAGGGCTTGGCCCCAAAAAGCCCACAGGGCTCAAAAGTCTCATAGACAAAAAATCCCATAAGACCTTAAGTCCACAGGGATAGGACTAGCCCATGGCCCATCCTAAGTAAAAAAAATTGATTTTTTTTTAATTTTTTTGGTTTTCTAGTGTTGGCCTGTTGACGTGACCTTGGGCCCATAGGCCCAAAAAAGCCATGGGACCTAGCCCCATACCTAATATTTTTTCTTTTTATTTTTATGCTTTAAAAATGGTTAGTAATAATGTCATTAGTCAATTTGGACCAACAGGGCTATGGTGCTCACAGGCCCAAAAAAGCCCATGGGCCTAGCCCCACACCTAATTTTTTTTCTTTGTTTTTATGCTTTGGCCGACACGACCATGGGGCCCATGGGCCTGACTTCACACCTAATTTTTTTTCCTTTTTGTTTCTATGCTTTGGCCGACACCCAAAAATGTCGATGGGCCTGGCCCAACACCTATTTTTTTTTCTTTTCGTTTTATGCTTTAAAAATGGTTAGCAATAACGTATTAGTCAATTCGGGCTTACACGGCCATGGGCCCATGGACCCAAAAAAGTTCATGGGCTTGGCCCCACATCTAATTTTTTTTATGCTTTAAAAATATCTAGCAATAACGTTATTAGCTAACCTGGGCCAACACGACCATGGAGCCCGCAGGCCCAAAAAAGCCCATGGGCAATAGATTTAATCTCATTTTTAAACAATTTGAACTTCTGAAAGTGTACTTTAGATTTCTTTGACTTCCTTCCTTCTCCAACTAACATACTGGATTCACTAGACAATTGAGATGACTGGGTGACACTTGGAGCTTTGGAATTGTCTGCATATTCTCTTTAAAGCTTTTCAAACTTTTCTTTCACAATTCTTACCTTGTCCTTAAATGTTAAAGTTTTTTGTAGCAGAATTCCAAATAAACCAACTTTCAGCGATAAAGAATGGCTCCAAAAGTTAAGACTAAGCTATAATTGGAACAATATTTGTCAAGTTTCTCCATCATACTTTTGGACATGTCATTGATCACATCATATTCACTAGATTGATTTTCTTCCAACGAGCATTGAATCTTCCAAACTTGCATGAAATACAAGTTTAAAGTCAGGTAAGATCAACCAAAGAACAAATTAGTAGTCTCATAGAAGGGCTCTAAGAATTCAAAAATCTTCTCAGCCATTCTCCATTCATCATGTGTTGGGCAACACTTATAATTGGCAATATGGCTGTTACTTTATTTTCTTCCTCTTCATTTGGGGGTTTAGGGTTATTTTCTTTTCAAAAAAATTTTTGATATGTAGAGGAAGTCCTATTTCTATATTTGCTTGTGAAGAGTATGGTGTATGACTTGCGTGGGAATGGGTTACAATGGTGGTAGTGCAATAGTTGTGGTGGAGGTGGCTGTAGAAGAAGAAGGGAGCAAAGATAAGGTGGAAAAAAGAAAGGGGGTGGATTAGGTAAGGATAATTTGAAAATTTGATGACGGTGTCACGTCACGCATGTAACGGCCATGCTAATATGGTTGACAGCTAAACCCAAGGAATGTCAGATGGATTATTAATTTAACTCACGTTTAACAATGATAGAGATTTTAGAAATTTATATTTATTTAAGAAAGATCCATTGGTCATTGAATCAAATTGGACGTTTACTTCTACTTTTATTCTACTTTTATAACAAGGTTTTCTCTGATTTGTATTATCAAGTGTCCACTTTCTGTGCTGCGCATGTAAAATTCAGTTCACGATCAAAGAGTTGCTATTGACATAATGTGAGTTCACAACACTGGCATACGACTTGTACTCAATGAGGAAAAGAGAATTGCTGAAAATGAGGAAACAATGTTCAAACTTTAGAAAAAAAACAATCACCGAAAAGATCTATAGTAGCAACCACATTCGAGGATTAATCTCATAACGGTGTCCCGGTACGATACCATAGTCAAATCTTTAAGCAAATTGCTGACTTTACTTCTCTCGGTCAGCATTTACTCAAATAGAGTAGTGTTAATTCTGAACAAATCTAAGATGATTAGATTACCGTGCCATTTTGCAATAACTTAAGAATGGGGAGAATATCTAGCTTAATTTACTCGTTGTGATACCATCAAATGACATTCATACCATAAAACTTACAGATGTAGTACATCAGTAACCTGGCTCATTATGTAGATTATGGAGATATTATAGTGATGTGATTTGAATCGTTGCTGGTCCATCTACCCGGGTAGAAAATCCATTATCACAGCGTCTAAAAATGTATCATTTTCCGCTTTTTAAATGAGAACAAAAAAAGAACAGGATAATGATGTCGGGGCTACTTTTTCTTGTCATAAGCAGCTATGTTCTGGGGCTCACATTCAGGACTAAATAAACGAACCAGTAAAGCCGTGCTTGATCCAGAAGTTACAGCACCACAAGCTGCCCAGCGAAGACTCCTGGGAATTGTAACTCGAGGGCCTGTCATGACCAACAAAGCAAAATATTTGGCGGATTGTGATGAAAATGCTGGAAAACCGTAAACATGAAATTAAAATGTAAATTCATGCTCATTACAAGTAGGGGAAAAAAAAAAAAAAAACCCAAATGAATTACAATCTTACAGTATTTTTGACATATAGCATAGACATGGTTTGAGGGAGGGGGGAAGACCTAAATGCTATTTAAAACTTCAAAAAATCATCTTAGGGTGAAATCATACAGTTTCCCTTTCTGCTAATGTTTTGTGCTAATGTTTTGGTGAACAGGAAAAGAACAGATATGACGAATTGAAGTAGCAGCTCATCTCCATGAGCACTTAGCAGAAAGAAAAGAGCAAAAACCACTCAATTCAGTACACTTGCATTGAATTGAGTAACATTAAAGGCAAGCTCCATGTTGCTAAAGACCAGACTACAAAGCTGCAATAGTCATGTTGGTTCACAGCATTGAGATAGCTGATTTGTTTTTCAGTTAGTCAAGAAAATGCTCCAAAAGTGCTGTATTTGCTCTCATCATCATGACAGCAGATCCATGAAATCAGCAATTATCGTAAGTATGACTAGTTATAAAAATGGGCCAGAAATATAAGGGTTAAAAAGATATGACCATGTACCCAATAAATTAATGACATGAAGCATGTAAAGTATCTCTAACTCTATAAAGGGGGCAGGGCAAGTATTTCTTCCCTGTTGGTCACAATTTATGACTAGTTATAAAAAAGGGCCAGAAATATAAGGGTTAAAAAGATGTGACCATGTACACAATAAATTAATGACATGAAGCATGTAAAGTATCTCTACCTCTATAAAGGGGCAGGGCAAGTATTTCTTCCCTGTTGGTCACAATTTATGACTAGTTATAAAAAAGGGCCAGAAATATAAGGGTTAAAAAGATGTGACCATGTACACAATAAATTAATGACATGAAGCATGTAAAGTATCTCTACCTCTATAAAGGGGCAGGGCAATTATTTATTCCCTGTTGGTCACAATTGGTTTTTCCTTAATTATACCTCTCTCTCTCTCACACATCATTTCTTACAATTGGAGATAGTAATTTAAAAGCACAAAATTGTAATTTAATCCCAATATATTGTAAGCAATTATCTGCTGTGAATAACTTCCCCTCACCGAGTTAAACTAACCGTTTCCTCGTCTCTAGTGCCCTTGGGGCACCCCATTTTCTAGTCAATAGAATACATATTGGTAGATGTATCAAAGAACAGAGGTTTGAAACTAACAAAAACATGTAATATAACCGAAGTTTCAAAAATTGCAGCTCAGAGACAAGCATATGGAAGGAGAAAGAAGCAAGGGACAAAGAGTAGAACAAACCATAGTGCAACCGACAAAGGATCCAAAATCCTAATGCTCCACCAACACTATATATTGCGGCCGTGTGCCTCATCAACCTAGAGCAAGGTTTTCCATCAGGCCTCATGAGCTCGCCATCAGAATACCCTAAGAATTGCCGCAGCGACATCTTGTTACTTTACCTGAGGGAATTCATAGTTATTGTCAACATCCCATGTAGTTAACACCTTGTTTCATACTCTGGAATTCATTTGAATGAAGCTAACTTGGACGTAAAACGGTGTTAATATAACAGAAAAACAGCACAGAGTCACTTAGCATCAATGTGCTAGTGACTGTGACGAAGGGGAAGCAAACAAGAGATGATGATTAATTGTGGGATTTCCTCAAACACTCGAAAGGCACGTGGTAAATGGCAATTGTAAACACAGTTTATGTTAAATGGAAATTGAAACGGAGAATAACAAGCAATCATACTAAGCACAGAAAACTATCAAGTTCATACCTCGTTGCCCCGTAGGATTTGATTAACGAACAAAATCTCTCACGGCACTGTCAATGTGGATAGTTACAGAAATTATATTCCAATGACACTAAAACATGGTTTTCATTATGGGCTTTTCTGGGTCAATAACGGATTTTCCTTATGGGCTGGGTTTGGGAAAATAATACTGAAGTCCACTATTGGGCCCAATGAGAAAATATTGTTGCCTTCAAATACTAGTTGGTTTGACCAAAAACAAATTCTGGTGGGTGTTGACCAAAAATAACAACAGTTTGGTATTCCGCGTTTCCACGCTTACTAATGAACTCAAAAAAGAAAATATCATGATCAATTAACAACTAGATGGAACACAAGAAAGTTGCACGTATTTCATACAGTACATCATCTTTGTTATGAAAACGAATTCTATTATAACAATCTAAAAAACAAGTTCTTTTAGTTTCGACTATCTCATAAGAATAATTCTGGTTCCAGCAGATATATTCTTTGCTTACTTCTTGTTACCACAGAAATTGTTCCTCAGCTAATGCAAACAAGTCAGCCGTAGGAAGATATGGTAATTGATCACTGACTAGGCGATTTCACCAAAGGGGGACTCAACCCTTTGGTTATGGGTTCTCTAAGTACTAGAAAGGTGAAACAAGTGTTGGACAAATGCAAAATGGTGGAATGTAAAGGAAACTTGTATTAATCAATAGCCATCATTTACACCAAATCCACAAACTTTGAGTAGAGTTCCGTGGAAAGCTAAAACTACAACCCAACCTAAAAGATAAAAGTGCGCGAAAAAGCAAGTAAATGATAGTAAGAATTTCTATGTCGATCCCTTTCCCTCTCGGTCCTATGCGCTTAAATACTCATTTATAGGAAATGAACATATTCCCATTGAGAGCTAACTTCCAACTCCTCCACGTTCTCTTGCCAACTACCCACGTTGCTTTTGTGTTGCAACCTCCGGCTCCACTATGTGGCACCAACCATCCCACTATGGCCAATGAAATTGCCCATTTTGACAACCGTTCTTTAAAATAACTAATCCTTTAGCCGTTCCTGTACGACTATATTCTCAATTCCTTCTCATCTTGGTTAAAATCTTACATTGCAACGGTTCCTAGCCGTGAGATACCTTGGGTCTTATGATCTATTCAGCCGATGGGAGTTTTGAGTGGCAACATATGCCCCACTTATATCAACTAGCTAAAGAATGAGGCTAGATGATATAACTATCACATCGCCATCATTGTCCATCTCTGCCACAATAAATTAGTGCAGTTACAACCGTTTCCTTGATTTTTGTGCCTTCATCATTATCTCTCCAAATTCATCTGTTTAAATGTAATGATGAGGGGAAAATCCCTCCGCAGGCCACAAAACTAGTCGTTCCTCTGCTGCAAAAGCAACTATAAATATTTATTTTCCTATTTGCCTTAGTCACTTCTTATTACTTGCTACTCAAACCTTCTTTTTTCCTCCGATATCACAATAACTGACCCTAACTTTCTTTGCTCTTCTTTGTTCCCATTTTCTTCGTTTCCCATCACTCTTTCCCTCTTGATCATGTCTCCTCTTATCCCTTATGAGCTCTCCGCCAAGAAGTACACCCTTGGTCTTGTGGCTGAAGACGATGTTGAGGGTGCCAATATCATTCAAGTATATTCCCAAGTATATAATTTGAGATATAAAAAACAAACATTAACCAAATTAAGAAGTTTATTCCTAAACTGTCCGATTTAGACAATTCAAGATTCAATACAATGAGCGGTACAAAAATGTACACATGCTCATGGATATTGAATCTCGAACGGGAAACTACGGTTTCACTCAAAACAATAAACTATAATACAAAAACATAGAATATAAGGCATAATAGTTAACAAGCAATTCAAACAATCACAAAGACATGAATATAATATAACACGATAGTATCATACATCTCATATGCTAATTAGTGAGAACTAGAAGAATCAACAAAGAGAGGCATCAGATTGAAGTCCCAATCACCAGCAATACTATTTTTCTCGCAAAGTCCCTTCACACAAACACACATTTTTGCTGCTATAACAAAGAGTGATGCAGGGTTAGCAGCAGAACAAAGAGACAGAAAAAAAATACAAGAAGAGAGAAGAGTGAAATCAGAAAAGGCAAAAAATGAAATGAAGCCCGAATCCGAGAAACAAGATAATCAGAGACACACAGAGGTTGCAGTATACAGAACATGCAGCAAGAAAACTCACCAAAAAATCACGAGAAACTAAAAGGGGGACAAAGATACACAGAACGGAAATCAAAACGCACCTGATTGGAGCGAAACGCGAGCTCGCCGACACGGAGGGATGGCAGCATGAAGCAACGGCGTGAGGCGACGGCGATGGCAGCGTAACGCGGCGACGATGGTCGAGCTGTGAGTTGTGAGCATCAGAGATCAGAGATCAGAGATCAGAGATGCAGAATCAGAGCAGTTTGTGTATTTGGGCTAGCCAGAGGGTACCCGACCCAAGCCCAACGTGAACAGGGTTTTTAGAGGCCTGCAGCTTTTGAATCCCATGACAAATATGGAGTAGGGCTTGGGCTGATAATTATAATGGGCCTCAGGAAATATTTGTAGTCAAAGAATTGTATTGTTTGTAACAGTAAAATATTACATGGGAAATATTTTGTAATAAAGATTTCTTTATAAATCAATGTCAATATATTGGCACTAAGGAAGCATTCCTTATCAAACACGTGAACAACCCACCAATCTATTGACTTGAAAAGAAAAAAAAGAAAAAGAAAATTATTGTTGTAACAACAAATAAATGGAAAACTAAAACATTAACTTTCTTGTTTGAAGCGTAATGCTATATGTCTTATTTGGCTTAAGCGCAGCCTCGTATTGTAGTTATAAAATTTAACACAGTTAATCATGAACACCCCAAAATCATACCTATTAAAATATAAACATACATTTAGAAAATAATTAGAATGAACATTTTGAGAGAAGACCCTAATTCTTACTGATGGAATAATTTTCGGTAATAATTAGAATAAAGAAAATGTTGTGTTGTATTTATTCATTTATCGACAGATTAAATTTTCGTTGATATGGAAAATTAAAATGCATTGTTTTGCTAATGTCAGCATTAAAAGATAATTCAAATTATCGACACGTTTTTCATTAGTAATTTTAGTGAAATATTTTGAGGAGTGTCGAAATTTCCTATAGGGACAAAAAAAATCAAATACAGGTACATAAATTCATTGATAATAATCTAACCCTAAACTCTACTCTTGAGACAAAAAAAGTCTAAATAAACCTAATACTGACAGAATTTTTTGTTGATAATATTATAAATTAAAATAATAAAAAAAACTAAACATATAATGCTATATAAACCGTTGGTAAATCCGTTAGTAAATTTTTGCACCACAAAGGACTCTAGTAATTACGGGCATATTTTTTGACATATATTACTTTCACCACTTGCTTCTAGTTGTTTCCATGGGTCAAATCGATTTCCTTCCTTTGGATGGAATATCCCATAGAAATTTGTTTATCCATCGAAAAAAAATTTATCAGTTGAAAATACAAGTTAGTATACCACATTTTTTTTTAGTAGTATAATAAAATGGTGGTGCTATTTGAACATCAGGCATGGTGTAGAGATTATGTTTGGTCTTTCATACAAATCATAGGGTTCACTGATGTGAGTGTGACCTCATAATGTGTGTGAGAGACGAAACATGGTGTGTGAGAGAGGTGAAAGAATGTAGATAAGTAATAAGATGTCTACACATTTTTATATGTTCAAATTAAGAGCATTTTTTTTAGAAAAATTAAGATGTGATGTTGCTAACCAACAAGGGATTGGTTTGAGTGGAAGGTTGATTTGGTTTCTAAAGTATGTTGTTATAGACTCGATGGTGTGATTAATGTATATGATTAAAAGGGGGAGAATCTTTGGTTGAGTAATTCTCGCTTAATCTTCAGACCATATTTTAAAAGATTTGGTTTATCATCTTATTAAGTGAGATAATACTCTGAAAAATCATAAAACTAAAATGCTATTTTCTGGAATGGATCATATACTTCTTTATTGTCTTGTTACTTGTATTTGGTGAGAAAGTAACTAGACTCCCATGTTAGTTGTTCCATTTCTTTTAATAGGAATTCAATTAGTAACAAAAGAATAAGAATATCATCGCACTATAGTAAAATGAATAATATTATTGAAGGATACACCCTTTTATTTAAAATGTGGAAGTTGGATTGAGCACATAAGCACAACCACAAAACATCCTTACAAATAAGAATATGAAAATAGAAACTATCATTTATATTGATGAAACATTACATATCAAAAAGTCTAACCAAAACAAGCATGATGATGATGATGATGATGGAGAGTCACATATTAAACCAATAAAGAGGTTTAATGAAATCCTTTAAATAGCTTCACCCATCGACCAAAATGAGGAACATGTTGAGCATCAGAAGGTGGTGCTGTTGGTGGCAGAGTTGGGGGAAAGTTGTTGGGCCAAACAGTAATAACAAGCTTCTGGCCAGCATTGCAGTGGCTAGGAACACCGCAAATGTACCATTTTCTTTTAGGAGTTGCCAACACTATGTAATCGTTTCCACTTGTAAGTGGTTCGCTATTTGGTGGAACAATACAGCTCTGGTATTGAGTTCCATTCACTTTGACCACATTGTGTTCTCCAGCTTCATACTTAAATACTACAAAATTATGAATTGGGTATGTTAATTAAGCATATTCTACACATCATGTGTATCAATATAATTGAAGAGAGGGTATATATTTTTTACGAGTAAACACTCAAATTAGTCCTTTAAACATACATACGATATCAGGTTATTTCTCTACAAATTATAGATATCAATTTGATTGTGTAAAATGTTCATCAATGAAATATTCAAAGAGCTATTTTGATCCATAGCATATCTCTTACAACCAGAAGGGTGAGTCTTGACGCAACGGTAAGGTTGTTGTCTTGCGATATGAAAGTTATGTGTTCAAATCTTAAAAATAGTCTCTCCACTTATAGAAATAAGACTATGTACATCTTTCCTTTACCCCACTAGGTGAGAGCCTCGTGCATTGGGTCGCCCATACTTCTTACAAGCACTAATTTCAGTATTTACTCCATTTTTAACCACATAATAATATTTGATGAGCCAAAATGACATACAATATTAATAGTTAATTTAGTTATAATAACTAGAAGTTGAATAGAGAATTGTGAAGTCCTTTCACCTAACTCAAAGAGGGGTTCTAATAATTGATTGCATCTCCAACTACAAATTCTTTGGCCATGGCAATGGATGGGATTAGGAAGATGGATGCAATGACCACAACCATGCTAATATCACTAACAGCAATGGACAATTAATTTGATATGTATGAATCTTTGTGATAGGTATATATGTATGTGTGTGTTATAAGATCATAGTAGTCATGGCAATGACAACATGTGTTGAGCATATTTATACTAATAGAGCTTTGAAGAAGAGAACAAATAGTGTGTCTCTATGTCATAACTTCTATGTAGATAGCTGCATACACGCACGGCTATGGACGGCATGCATTATATCCCGAATAAGAATATAAATTGCTCAGTAATGTGTAACATACTAAACAACATTCTTTGAGGCTTGATTGGAGTATCTTACGCTCCAATGAGGATTTTCACATCCATTTGGACTTTTTTGAATTTTTTTTTTTCACACACTTGGGATCATGTTGTTTTAGAGAGAGACCGGAATAAAGATTAGTCTAACGAATCATATTTAGGCACATTTACAATAAAAATTAGTCCCATCAATTTTATAAAAGATGTGCATTCACTTTATTTAAATCTCGCCAATTTTATTACGAGTGTGTCTAAATTTAAAACAAAATTAGAATTATGTTTATGTAAGAACTTTTCATTATTTTATACATACATTGCTATGATTAGCGTAACTGATACACATAGGATTGAGCTTCTATGAAGTCCAATCCAACTCGTTTTTTGTTGGAGGATTCACTGGATTAGTACACGATCAATATCATTCATGGTAATTTTGCTTTTGCTAAATTGTTGTTTACTATTTCTTATTTTAGATGAACGAGAGCTCACCTCAAGGCCAACCAAAGATTCAAAGCACCAACTTCACAAATGAAAAGACTACACCAAACTAAACTGAAAAAAATCCCAAGAAAAACAACAAGAGCAGCTACACAGTCACCCCCACACATCCCATCACAAATGAGACACGATCCACACATAGCCACACTGCACATGACTTGAAATATCGAAGACAAACCGCCACAATTCCAAAAGCAGAACGTACGGAACTAAGGAAGACCAAACGAGCCACAAACATGAAAACATAGGAAACACACCCAGGCCATAGCACTGAACAGAGCATGGCAGAAGAGAACAACGCAGAGCAGTAGACAGAAACAGCAACAGAAAAAACTCCCAAAGCAAAAAATGATAGATCTCACAGACAGACACCGAGCATACTGCATACCTCCACGGAAAACAGGGAACACCCACTAGCCAAATTACACTGACCACCTATAAAATGTTTTTCTTTGAGCTCCACTTATTAACCCAATATAACATCACTTCACATCACTCTATTTGTGTCATCCCTCTTAACAGAGAAACTCTACCTAGACAATAAAAGTAGACGATTATACATAAACAACATAAACAACGTACAAAATATACTAAGAAAAAGACAAAATTATTGTATAGTACAACAAGTATATGAGATTCATGTATAATTAAAGTCATTATATTATGTACATTATGAACATTTGTAATTAAACAGGCCGGCCTGACAGGCTCCAGGCCAAGTCAGGCCTCTCAAGCAGGCCAGGACAGGTTAAGAAAATTGGCCTATAACAGTTAACAGGCCAGACTCAGGCCGAAGGTTAATGAAACAAGCCTGGCTTGTTAAGGGCTTGGCCTGTCCTGACCTGTTCCCACCCCTAATGACATGGGACCTAATTTATGATACGTGACAAGTTTCTATTGGATAAGAGAGATGGGGAAAATCCTCCATGGGGCAATTGAGAATTTACCGTTTTGTAAAAATAATGAGAGTGATTATATACTCTCATTTTAGTTGTTCCAATTTTTCAATAGAAATTAAATTAGTAATAATTAAAGTATAAGAAAAAGGATATCAAACTATAGTAAAATGAGTAACATTATTGAAGGATACAACAATTTTAGACTGTTAGCCACGTACCCGAAATGTAAAACTCTTATTTAAAATTGAAGTTGGATTGGACACAAGCACAATCACAAAACAACCTTACAAATGAGAATATGGGAATAGAAACAATCATTTATTTGAGGAAACATTACATGTCAAAATGCCTAATCAAGAGGTTCAATGAAAGATAAATGTTTGTGGGAATTAAATTGTGTAACATGGTCTAAACTCTTAGATGGATGAATAAGCAGGCACCACAACTTCATTTCATCTAACCGTCCCATGATTTTTGTCTATGATTCCGACAAAAAATCTCTTGACTGAATAGCGATTTTCTTAATGAAATCCTTTAAATAGCTTCTTAGGAACCCATTTACCAAAATGAGGCACTTGTTGAGCATGGGAAGGTGGTGTTGATGATGGTGGCAGAGTTGGGGGAAAATTGTTGGGCCAAACAGTAATAACAAGCTTCTGGCCAGCGTTGCAGCGACCAGGAACACCACAAATGTACCATTTTCTTCCGGGAGTTGCCAACACTATGGAATCGTTTCCACTAGTCAGTGGTTCACTATTTGGTGGGACCGTACAACTCTGGAATGCAGTTCCATTCACTTTGACCACATTGTTTTCTCCAGCTTCATACTTGAATACTAAAAAAAAATATGAATTCAGTGTGTTAGTTAAACATTTTATTTTTTGTTCCTGTAACAAAAATTTACGCTCTCATCCAATTAAATATTACGACATCGTTAAAAGTGTGTGATTCTATAATAGCTACCTCAAACGTGTGTCACACATTAGGGGAAGCAAGAGGATGGAGAAATGAGAGTTGAATATTAGACTCTCAGCTTACAAGATGCGAAAGAAATAATTAAGATCACGTGGGTTTAATTACATGGGATATATGATTGGTTGATAATGTAAAACACTGCAATGTATAACAATTAATATCTAAATTTTTTACCACATAATCGCATTTCATAAGCCTAGTACAGGCAAATTGTATATTAATTTGATGAAATGTACTAGTTAGCTTACCAAGTGTGTCTCCAACCTGGAAGACCTTGTTAGCAGCCCAAGCGTTGTAATCAAAGCCTATTGTCCATCCATGATCATCCCCAACCACAAACTCCTTGGCCATAGCAATGGATGGGATTATGAATATGGTGGCAATGGCCACGACCACGCTGAGACCACTAAGAGCCATATGGATAATTAATTTGATATGATCTTATGAGACTGTGTGGTAGGTTTATCTTTGTGTTTATGAGATTATAATTGTGTTTGTGGCAATGATAGCATTTGCATGTTCAACATATTTATAGAGCAACAGCCAAGAATCTCTATATTGAGATTCCTATAATGTTATAACTTCTATGTAAGGGTATTGCAGGCATAATCGGCTATGGACGGCATTATGCCGAATAAGAATATATATATATATATAACTTGGTCGGAGTAATATGTAACAGACTAAGCAATATATATGTGAGATTTGATTGGAGTTTCTTATGCTCCAATGAGGATTTTCATATTCATTAATTTGGACTAGGGCTGTCAAAACGGGCGGGCCAGCCCGTTTGTGGCCCGCGGGCCTAAACGGGCCACCCGCTAGCCCGTTTATTTTTTAAAAAAAAATTCAAAAAAATTCACGGGCAAACGGGCCAGGCCTAAAGGGCTTAAACGGGCCGGTCTAATTTTTTTTCAAATTTTCGCGGGCCTATTTTTTGTATATAAAGTCTATCCATTTAACAGGGTAAACAGACCGGACCCATTTTGACAGCCCTAATTTGGACCCTTTTAATTCTGTCCACTCACTTCGGATCATATTTGTTTTAAACATTTTTATCATTAGCCTAACTAACATAAGATATGACATTAGGACCTATATAGCAATCAAGTTTATTGGGATTAGACTCTAGCTCACTCACATGACAGTTAAGTTAGTTGAGAATTAACTATAGCTTGTTAGTTATTTAACTACAGTGGTTAGTTGTTAGTCACTAACTTAGTTAGCTGTTAGAGTTAACTTCGCATAGTTAGTTAGTTAGTTACATTTCTTATTGTGTATAACTCTACAACTGATATCAATATAATTGATTCATTCCATTCTACAAATTCTATATGGTCTTATCAATTGATAATTCTTCCGCACCTTTCTCTGGAGTTTTCCCGCACGTTTTTCTGGTTCTTCATCCATTGAAACTCAGAGCTCTCTAGAAGCTTCTTGCTTTTGAGTTCTTCTCTGAGTTTCTCATTGGTTTGAAATGGAGTTGCCGTGATCTCTCGGTGATTCTTGGGCTTTCGTTGCTCAAGATTACTTTGTAGATTTCGAAAGGTGATTCCTCAGATTTTGTGCCATGAAATATCATTTCTATGAGATCATTGGTTATCCACCAAATTACAAGAAAAATTACAAAGAATAAAGTCTCCAAATTGAAAGGAGTAGTGAATCAAGTCTCTGATTCTCCTAAAGCTCATGTTGTTGATTTAGCACAAGTGCATCAACTTCTTGCATCACTTTCTGCTCAATTGGCCTCAGCATCTACACCAACAATGGATTCTACTTCCTCATTTGATCAATAATTAAATAAACTAGCTCCAAATATTACTTGACAACTCCTAATTAAAGAAGGGAGTCACAAAGTCTGTTTAAGTGTGAATTAGTGAATGTCAGACACAATAGACAGGAGAAGTCAGTGTTACTTAAAACAAATAAACAAGAGTCAAGTATAATTTTACTAAATTTTTTTGGAGAGTTCAATTTAATTTACCATTTCTTTTATATGGTGCAAACTAAAAATCATAACAAGTATAAATCATTCCACGAAAGCGAAGCAGGGCCTAACAGTCAATTAAATTCTCAATGAAGACCGAAGATGCTCTTGATCCGATCCATAATTTTCTGGTAGTTTCCAATTTCATAAGCCAATGGCTTCAAACAGTCTATCTTAGACCATTAAAATAGGCTTTCCTTTTCATTTTGTTGTTTGAGAGTGATACGACGTAACCCAACACAAAATTGCCATTCAGTTTGCAACCACAAACCAAACAGCAATGAAACAACACACTTTAAAAAATAGAGTTTAACTATTGCGCATCTCTCTTAAAAATTGAGTGGACCTAACTCGTTCTTAAAAGTTAATTTTGGGGTGGATGGTCTTGCGCTTATAAGATGCATATATTCAGTACCACAGACAGGATGGACACAAAGAATTTGTTTCTTTTCAAGCCCTAATTTTGTGTCTCCCAATTAAAAAAATTGTCTCATTTATATCAACATCAATGAGGTACAAAAATTATAAAAGTGTTCGTTTTCTCTCTGGTACCAAACATGGGCATAAAGACTACTTAGACTTTGTTTTGGGCTTGTTAGTCTTTTGTTCTCACTTGAGTTTTTGTCTCACTAGATTTTCTTTTTTGAGATTTTAATGAGATATAATCCTTGCATGCTGAACATTATTAAATCTCGGTGGGAGTTACCTTGCTTTGCTTGCCCACCTTGAGTTTGAGCATTTAAATGAAATATTGAATAAGAAAATTTTATATAGGTTATCTCAAGGGGAAAATTTGTCTTACTCGTATAAAGACTACATATGCTTTATCTTTAAATAATGTGTGAATTAACACCCCTCGGACCTACGTCTGAACACTTGAAGCATGAAATTTGAGGATTGAACGTCTATGGGTGAGCCTATTAAGAATCTTAAGATAAAATATAATATCATCTTAAAAAATGAGTGAGCCTAACTCAATTCTTAAAAGTTAACTCAATAGGTAGTGTTGTCTTACTCTTATAAAGACTATTTAAGCCCCATCTCTAAATAATGTAAGCCCACATCAAATTTTATTACATCTGCAAAAATGTTGACTCTTTCATCCATTATTTTAAAAGTCAAACGTATTAAATAATTTGATTAGATGAAAACATGATAAATTTAATACATAACAATAAAACTCTTAAAAATAAGTGATAAACAAAAATTGAACCATCAATTTGTGGTGGGGGCATAAAATAATCGGTCGCATAATTAATTGTTAGGAATATTATTGCTCACCTTCGTTCGAGGTTTATAGGCCTTAAAAGGCACTTTAGCTTATTCCCAGCATTACATCATAACCTTCTATTTTCTTATGGTTGACATCACAGTAGCTGGATCTTGATCCTGAATATACATGTTTTAGTTATTGCCTCTTAATCAAAATCAAGTTGGTGAGATAGCTAATATCAAAATGAGGTTTGTTGAACAGAATCTGTTTAAGGGTCAAAACCTATTTTGTTTTCATTGGTATTATATAGTCAAGGGAAAAAAAAACTCATAAATATAAGTGTGCAGAAGTTTATTATTTTATTTTATACAATTGTTTTTTCATTACACATAACTTTTTAAGTCTTCAAATATTTTACTATACCAAAAATGCCACTCAATGAAAACTATATATATAATTTTTTTTTCATTATACATAATTTACACATAACTTGAATGTTAGATTTGTTACTTCGAAGTATCATAAATTAAAATTTTGTTGTGATTTTAAGTGTCAGTGATGAAATCTTACATTATTAAGAAGGAACTAAATGGTAAGTATATAAATGAGATGACTCTTACAATTTTGAGTCAAAATGTGATGTTTGATATGCTATTTTTGTTTCTCCCGGTATCCACATTAATAATTTAGGAGTTAGGACTAATGACAAGTGCCATTAATTTAAAATGAGTGCGGCTACATATACACTCATTTTTCTGTCAACATTCAGTCATCATATGGCATATATAGCAGCTCTAAATGCATAAATTTGTGCACACGCATATACAAACATTTTCTATATACGTGTACAAACATTTTTCACGTGTGGAACCAAATCAGATCAGATCTACAACGCATTAAATAGGAAAAAATAATTGTCGCTCTCTATCTCTTGCTCTCCACTCACACTCTAAGCATGTAGACTCACTCACTACCATGCACAAATATTTTAAAGTGCATTCACAAACTTTTAATCTGATGTGCACAAATTTCTCAAAAAGCATAAATAAATAATAAAACAAAAATGAAACGAAAATAACAAATGATTCTTTTTGATACTTACGTGCACAAACTTTTGAATAATAATACACAAACATTTTTAAACACGTGCATAAACTTTTGAATAGCAAAAAAATAAAAAATATGATTAAAATGAACACAAAGGCAAAGATGAAGAAGAACACTGGTGATCATGTGCACAATTTTTTTTTATACATATGCACAAACTTTTTAAAAGCTAGAAACAAATATTATGACAGAAATGAAAACTACTACAAAAAAGAAAATCGTGATGCATATATACACAAATTTTTGAACAACTATGCACCAACTTTTTTCACACATACACAAATTTTTGAACTACCAAACACAAAAAAATGACGAAAACGAAAAT
Organism: Nissolia schottii; assembly: GCA_003254905.1. Lineage (NCBI taxonomy): Eukaryota > Viridiplantae > Streptophyta > Magnoliopsida > Fabales > Fabaceae > Nissolia > Nissolia schottii. The sequence continues at coordinate 231,624 of QANU01073048.1, read as the reverse complement.
GAAAACTATGAAATCCACAATATCTTGCAAAGATGAAAAAAATGAAAAAGAAAAAATGAAGAAAAGTTTAAATGAACAAAGATGAACAAGAAAAACTAAAAAAAATAAGAAAAAAAAAACATTTGTGACAAATGGAAAAAAAATGAGGAAGAAGAAAAGAGAAAGGAGGGGAGAAAAGGAAAAAAAAATGAATAGGAATAAAAGGAGACGACCAGGAGGATGTGTGCGAGAGAGAGTGGAGAGAGAGTGGATGAGAGAAGATACAAAGCGTTCATTTAATGTGGTAGTAAATTGATGACATAAAGATGGCGTACACTAAACATTTTTAATTTAAAATTAGTAGTATCAAGCAATTGGAGTGTCCATTTCTGGCAGAAGATACCGCTGGATGCTCTTAATTTGTTGCTGCCGTATGCACCAAGTTACTCAAATGAAGCAATTAATTGAAACAAAAGCAATCAACAGAGTTATTTAAGTGAGTTGTCGGCTTTCTAACTAAGCATTTAAAATAATACTAATGACAGCTTAACTATGCCATATGAAGGATGGAGGCTATAAATGACTAACATTTACGTACACTTCGATGGAAATCAAATTTTTATACTCAACATAGCAAAAGAGAGATTGATAATTTATCAAAAAAGAAAAGACACATTTCAAAGTCACTTAATTATTAAAAAAATAAAAGACTAACATCGACGCATTTCAAAATTGATGGTTTCTCGCGCCCCCATGAAGTAAATTATTCTATTTTTAATAATTTTTAAAATTAAATTCATCGACTTGTCATTATTTTATAATTTAATATGACATATTGATCTAATGTGATAAATTAATATTTTTAACACAATATTTGTAAAAATGTGTACATAAGTTCAAATGGTCTATAAATTTTTAAACATTTTATAAGTTGGTTCTTTCAATAATTTGAATAATGAAAAATTTGTTAAGATTATATAAAACATAAATGATGGTAAAAATTGATGAATTTACTTTTAAAAATTGTTAAAAATAGAAGAATTTAGTAGCAGAGGATATTTACCCTATAAAACACGTGAGAAACCATATACAAAATTACTAAAAGCGATTTAGTATTGAGATGTTTAGATAATATGTATAAAGTTATTTTAACTTTATAGTTTAGAGTGAAGTACAATATTGACAAATTTTAAGAAGGAAAATGTAATTTTGGCTCCAATTTAAGATTATGAATCTTAAGAAGTATCGTAGTATTTTACCTAAATTTATTACTTTTGACAATTATTTTAGGCTATAAAATATAATTCTTGCACGCACAACACCTCATTAATATCCCATCAAGGTGTCCTACCATAACACGTCATTAAAGTAACCATGAAAGAGCTTAAGTTCTTGGATTTATTACATAAATATGGTCCCCAAATGTTTTTCTCATAATATGGTTCAGATAAAAAATTTATATTTGTATGGGTTGGGTCTGAATTTGCCACAGATTTGTTACAAATTTATACCCTCAGATTTTTTTTTTTAACTTTTTAAAAGGTCTGAATTTGTCACAGAGTGTGACGAATTCAGACTTTTTTTCTTTTTTTTTTAATAAAATGTCTGAATTCGTCACAGGATGTGGCGAATTCAGACTTTTCGTTTTTTTTAAAAAAAATGTCTGAATTCGCCACAGAATATGGCGAATTCAGATTCTGACCCATACAATTGTAATTTTGTATTTCAAGTCATATTTTGGTATATAACTTATACCATAACCATATAAATGTAAAGAGGCCTAAGTTCTTTCTCTCTAGACTAGCTAAGGGGTATGCTTTAAGTCCGTAGAATAAAGTATATTGTTTGATCTAAACACTCAATCTTATTATTGTGTTAAAATTTTACATGCTATTTCAGTGAGGTCGGGGGTGACTAACCGAAAGAAAATCTTGGTAGAGGAAAAAAAGACAATAATTGACGCATGCATGAATCAACTAATTGTCAGCTTTATGTACTGTGCAGTGTGGTTAAAGATGAGTTCCTGAACTTATCTTTATTCAGTAATTTTTCTTTATCTAAGTCATTATGAACTTACCAAGCATTAATTTTCATTCGAAAAAGATAAACTCTGTTTTGACTAATCTCAGATGATCTTTGATTCTCAACTTATCCCAACAAAAGTTGTCTCACACCTAGTAATAGATGACGCGTAAAGGTTACCGAATACCGATCTACAAAGATGCATGTCATCAACCAAACTATTTGGGCATAATTACATTACACATCACTAACTAATACAAAGATTGCGTAAAATATAAACAATATAGGAGTAAAAAGCTAAGCCGCCGAATATGCATCCCAAAAAGAGCACCAGATTCATAACTTGCGATTTAGTCAAACGGGAAATCCAAAAGTCAACACGTATAGTTAGGTTATTTGCATGAAATCATCCCTAATTCGAGGCTCTGACTGCAATTTGAAGATAACATAAAGTAAATCGAGTTATATATGCATCGTGTCTGGCAAATCCTTTAATATTCTATATTACGTTCTTAAGTCTGAATCCATCGGCATTTTTTGACTTGTTTTCATCCTTCTTTAGGTTAACGATGATTGCAGTCCTAATCAATATATGGTCAACTAAGGTGATAAATTTTTTATTTTCTTAATCAATGATCTCATCTTTAAGGTCTAAATATAAAATAACGAATATTGTATATGTAAAACCTGAAATGTTCGAATAGGGATTGCCTTCCATGAGAGTTATGCTTTTGTGGGGGGCCTAAGTCTTCATCAAGTGGAGAATGATCAATTGTTGTTTAATTTTGTTTATTTTGTAATGCAATTTCAAATCGGAGATAATGATAAAGTAAAACATTTTCTCAAATGATAATTTCAATATTGGCTTGATTAAGTTTTTAATCCTTGTAAAATTTCAAAGTTTATTTTTTAGTCTGTGTAAAATTTTTAGTTCCTGTAAAATTTTAAAGTTTGTTGGCACGCCACGTCAGCGCCATTAACCCAGTGAGAGACTAAAAATAAACTTTAAAATTTTACAGTAAGCCTTCAATATTTTAATGCGATGTTACATTTTAAAGGTAAGTTCAGAAAACTCAATTATATTTTTTTTATACAAAATTCAATTATATTTGAAAACGGGAATCTAAAATTTCTTCTGAAAAATTTATGTAATGTCAGCATTTAGTGACATATTTGACGTAGTAAAAAGTTTTCTAGGAATTAATATGTCGTATTTTACTTTCAGGAAAGTTCAGAAAATCTTAGAAGGGCTATATTGAAAGAAAGCACTTAAAAGGAATATTCTAGTTTGGCTAGTAACCCATGGGCCATGCCAGCCCATGGCATAGAATGGAAGCAACTAACTCTTTTTTTAGTTTTTTACTCTTTTATCCTTGCCAGAGGAAGTAATTACCAAAATACCCTCGTTTAAAACATTTTACCAAACTACCACCGTTTGAGCTGACGTGTATTCCGCGAACCGCATGGACGGCCACATCAGAATCGCCAACACGGATGGCGAATATGGTCTAAATTCACCGACACGATTAGCGAATTCCCTACAAACCGAAATACATTATTTGTACTAAATTTGCGAATCACTACCCACGTAGACCTTGCTAACCGGTTTCGAAAGAAAATCACATAAAACTATGCACACAAAACTCTTAATATATATGATGGAGGGTGCAAAAGTCTAAAAAACATTGTTTCCCGGATAAGTGCAAAAGTCCAAAAAATATGCTTGCAAAAGGACCGATGCGCTCTTTGTCGTGCGCGCAGGGGGGACAAATTCATCAATTTGCACTTTGGAGAGCCCGAATGGCTTGGACTCATGCGCGCGAGCCCAACTCCTTTCTCAACTCTTTTTACTAATACAACAACTGCTAAAGATATATAAACACTTAAAAGGTTTGTGATCTAACCAATGTGGGACTAGAGCTTTTGAAATACATGTCTTTAGAAGGTGGATTAGCTTACGTAGTTTTCTTTCCCTTATGTGGCATCTTTCAACTTTATATATATTAGGCTAACAAAACACCCTATACCTAGCTACAGCAAGAATCTAGCATGCATGCATCTATTAATATATATACACATATGTAAGAGTATAAAGCCTCACAATTAGGGGTGTCAAAACGGGCGGGCCCGGCCCGTTTAGGCCCGCCCGTTAAGGCCCGGCTCGTTAAGGCCCGCGGGCCTAAACGGGTCGGGCCAAAAAGATGCATATTTTTCAAGCCCAGCTCGTTTATGGTCGGTCCACGGGCTTAAACGGGCCGCCCGCCAGCCCATTTATTTTTTAAAAAGTATTTAAAAATTTTAAAAAATTCAAAAAAGTCTAAAAAAAGTTCCAAAAAATTCAAAAAAAATTATTTAAAATTCCACGGGCCTAAACGGGCCGGGCTTAAACGGGCCGTTCCAATTTTTTTTCAAATTTTTGCGGGCCTATTTTTTGCATGTAAAGCCCGTCCATTTAACTGAGTAAACGGGCCGGACCCATTTTGACAGCCCTACTCACAATAAGTCATCGAAAAAGATGTAAAACACTAATTTATAATAGATTAAAACTCTATTTTAGTATGCTCACATATATAGTTAGTCATCCAAAATATATAATTTCCTGAAATATTCAAATAATTAGACTATTATTGATCCTTTTGTCTTATTATTTTAATTCTCCAAAAAATTAAATTAAATTAAATATGATAACATTTTAAATATTTGAGAAACTTACATAATGACAATTACAATTAAATAATTAATACGGCGTATAAATTTTTCTGAGAACTAAAATAAGATTTTATCCTATCTTTATAATATGTACTATCATACAATGAAGAAGTTGTAATCACCAAATGTAAATTATTAGATTTAAATTTAACACAGGAGATTAAGATTCTTTTTTGCACTTGTGTACCAATATTTGAGTTGTTTGTATCATA
>QANU01073048.1:204348-225737 GCA_003254905.1 Nissolia schottii | reverse complement strand
GGGGGAGGAGCGTGGGTGGGGCTGGTTTTTTTTTTTTTAATTTTTTAATTAATTTCGAGTCGGGTCGGGTCGGGTTTGGGTTGGGTTTTGGGTTCTGCCACGTGGCATCCCACGTGGCGCGCCGCGTCAGCGCCACGTCAGCCCAGTCAACCTTCACCCCACCCCAGGGACTAAAACCAAATTTTCAAATTTTACAGGGACTAAAACTTACACAGAGGGACCAAAACCAAACTTTTCAATATTACAGGGACTAAAAACTTAATTAACCCTATTAAAAATGCTTTTTTCAATACTAAATATGTAATATGAGTATAAACTTTATGGTACTTATAAGAGATTGAATAGTATCTAAATAATATCATCATTTAGCAACTACTTTATCATTCTTAAAAAAAATTAGACATTTTTTTTAAACGGGGTATTTTTTTAGTGAAATCTCTAGATATCTTTACAAATTTAATTCATTTGGATCATTTATTACCATGTTAACTTAATTTTTTAAGGAAACTTGATTAATGGTATAATTAAAAATTTAGTAATAAATTTTACATAAATATGAGAGTAATAGATATTTTAGATAAAAAATTTCGTCTAAAATAATATATAAAAATGACAAAATTTCTCTCCATCTCCATACCTTCACTTATTAGTGTGATTGTCCTTGAAGGTAAGGAAACTTGCCTGCAAAGAACTCGGGTATTTTCAAAATATATTTAATGTGTGTTTTACGAGCATTATCAATCACTTATTTTGATTTATAATATTTAAAAAAATATATAAAAATTAAACAACAAATAATTGATAATATTTTTAGAGTACGTATTAAATGTGCTCTAAAAATATGTAAAAATTTATTTTTATGCACCACTCAACCAAACTTAAGTTGGTAGAGTATAAAAGTTCTCTAAATAATAATTGAGATTAATTTTAATTTCTATAATATCATTTAATTATGTGTTATTATCTATAAAAATTCTTAAATTTTGTTGATTTTTCAGGTCATGACTTAAATTTTGTTGATAAGGCAACACATAAGTTAAGGAGAAAACGCATTAAATCATAAATAAAAATAAAAATAAAAATATACTAATAAAAAATGATAAATAAAAATAATAGAATTAAACTAAATTAAATTAAATAAATGGGTGGTACTTTTGCTTCCGTTAGAAAAAAAAATGATATGGTTGGTTGGCATATAAAGATGAGAGGGTTGGGATGACATTTCTGTGACTAACTTCGGAGCTCCTCCTTCTAGACTCGGACTCGGACGCGTTGACTCGGTCCGGGTTTAACCGTACGACTCAGTTCGTTTTTTCGGGGTACCGTTCTCACCGACACACAGCAACCGGGGATCCCGAATTTCATCCCGAGGTAATTCCCGAGTTGTAGCTCTTTGGATCATGCGAACGCTGTTTCTTTGTGTGTGTGTGTGTGTGTGTTTGAATTTTCAATTTTGAGGTGGTTCTTGGCAATGTGGTTGGCGTTTCTGGAAGTTTTTATTTTTTGATTTTGGAGTAATTCGGTTTTGTTCCTGCTAGATTTGCGCTTGCTCTGTCTCTAATTGTGGTTTTTGTTGTGTAATTATGATTTAGTAGCAGCAATGTTTGTTTGTTTTGGAGAGATCGTTTTGTTTTTGAGGGGTGTTTGGGTTTGTGATCTGATTTCAATTTCTGTTAAAAAAATTGTTTTCGTTGTGCTAGTGAGATCTGAGTGTTATCTATCTCTGTTGTTTTGTCTTTTGTGTTTCATTTTTCTATTTTTTGGATTGATTATTGAATTCACCAATTTCACAACCATTTTAATGGATTTGATGTCTTATGATTGTGGGGGACCTAAATATTTTACCCAAGAATTCAATGTGATAAGTAAAAAGACTAATTTGGAGGAACAAGAGTTTTTCATTTGCAAAGGTAAGTTCAGCTATTCACCCGGTGCAGAAAATACATCTTCTTTGTTAGATTGATTCCGGAAATTCGGAAAACAATATAAAAAAGCTGTCTTTTCCCTCTGTCTTCATGTCATTAGTCTCAATTCTATTTGTTCTGTCCAATTCATATGACCTCAATGCTGCTTTTGTTTGATCTATATGTTTCAATACTTTTTCTTCCATAAGTTTTAACTTTTTTGGTTTCACATTTTGTTGACTGAGCCGGCAATGTGGATCGTAGGGAAAAGAGACTGCCTGAGAATTACTGTTCCCTTACAGATTTCTTTCCAATATCCATGCTATCCAACCTAATATCACTATACAATTTATTTGGTTTTCCTATGCTGAATCAAAGCATTGTGCTTTACTTTGAACGATTCTCAAGCTGGATTCCTTCTACTAGAAGCTATGTGTGAAAACTTACTCCGTTGAAAGAAAGAAAACATCTGCATACTTTAAACTATCTTTGGAATACCAAATATTTATCGTGCATATTGATTGCAGCGTGTATTTGATATCATTTATGGAGCAACCTAATCTTGTCGTTCTCGTTAAATGCTAGTGCCTGCATGTAGCTGGATTTTGTCTTTGCTTTTCATATCGAGCTAAACATTTCGCGTGTTCTTACTGACCTTTATAGCTTATGGTTCATGCAATGACACGTAATTGAATCCGTGTCACGCTCAACAGAGCACACACATCAGCTCAGTTTCAATTGATTTGCCAGTTGTTCACTTACGTGTGCTGTGCAAGTTCAATCTTCCTTTCCTGGAATCAATATTTATAGGAGAGGGTGGGATCTGTATGCTCACATTTCAAGGTGTGCTCTGTTAAGTTTTCTCAATCTGTTTCTAACTTTACGAGTTTGCAGGAAAAGCAAAAGGCATATCACGATGAAGGCACTAATTCTGGTTGGAGGGTTTGGAACAAGACTGAGGCCATTGACACTCAGTTTCCCTAAGCCTCTTGTTGATTTTGCTAACAAGCCCATGATTCTGCATCAGGTAAAGCTATTTTTAATCTTTTTTCTAGAAGTCTTACATCTGTTATGCTATAGGCTTTGCCATTGAATGTCTTCTCTGTGCAATATCTGATAGAACTTCTCTGATTTGTACATTTTAGATAATGTGATAAGAAAAAAAGCAACTTTATTATGGGTGTGCATGAACATGTATTTATGTGTGTATTTTATGTCCATTTACCTTAATATGGCTTAGTAGACTATATTATTGATTTACCTTTTAATTTGACTTATTTTTTCAGATAGAGGCTCTTAAGGCCATTGGAGTTAGTGAAGTGGTTCTAGCTATCAACTACCAACCAGAGGTAAGGATCATTACTTTCCTCACAGCATTTTTTAGCCAATGCTGAAAGAGATTTACGTAGCTAAAGTTTCTTTATTTTAACTTTGGTAATACTTCATGCTGCAGGTTATGTTGAATTTCTTGAAGGATTTTGAAACAAAGCTTGACATCAAGATCACATGTTCTCAAGAAACTGAACCATTGGGAACTGCAGGTCCCCTGGCTCTTGCCCGGGATAAGCTGATAGATGATTCTGGTGAACCATTTTTTGTTCTCAACAGTGATGTTATCAGTGAGTACCCGCTTAAAGAAATGATTGAGTTCCACAAAGCCCATGGAGGAGAGGCTTCCATTATGGTGACAAAGGTAAAGAAACTGGAAGTAAAAAAAAAAAAAACCATAAAATAAAGTTCCATTGCAAATATCTGAGATTATATATCCCATTAATAGCATCCAATATTATTTTTCCATCTACTTATGTAGGTTGATGAGCCATCAAAATACGGTGTGGTTGTGATGGAGGAGAACACAGGGCAGGTTGAGAAATTTGTGGAAAAGCCAAAGCTGTTTGTTGGTAACAAAATCAATGCGGGAATTTACCTGTTGAACCCCTCTGTGTTGGACCGAATTGAACTGAGGCCCACTTCCATTGAGAAAGAGGTGTTTCCAAAAATTGCAGCGGAGAAAAAGCTATATGCAATGGTCCTTCCCGGATTCTGGATGGACATTGGTCAACCAAGGGACTACATTACTGGCCTGAGACTCTACTTGGACTCATTGAGAAAGAAGTCTTCTCCAAAGCTCGCCAGTGGCGCTCACATTGTGGGGAATGTCATCGTGGATGAGACCGCCAAAATTGGCGAGGGATGTCTCATTGGACCTGATGTTGCCATCGGTCCAGGCTGCATTGTTGAGCCAGGTGTCAGGCTCTCACGCTGCACAGTAATGCGAGGAGTCCGGATTAAAAAGCATGCTTGCATATCCAGCAGCATCATCGGGTGGCATTCCACCGTTGGGCAGTGGGCACGAGTGGAGAACATGACTATCCTTGGAGAAGATGTCCATGTCTGCGATGAGATATACAGCAACGGCGGCGTGGTTTTGCCCCACAAAGAGATCAAGTCAAATATTCTGAAGCCAGAGATAGTCATGTGAGGATAACGTTGTTCGAATTGGTAGCATGTGGTGAGGAGGTAGTAAGTTATTGAGTCTGAAATATGTTTGTTCCTTTTCATTTGCTTTCTTTTTTGTCTTCATCCCTTTTCTTTTCTCTTGCTCTGAGCACAGTGTAAAAGTCAGTTTTTTCGTTTAGAATGAGTGATGCCATCTCGATGTTGGTCTTCTGTGCAAAAGTTGTGTAATTTTAAATGTAAGTAGATATAAATCAATAAATAGTTGTTTATCTCCAGCTGTTGCAACTTATTAGCAAGAGGACAATGGTGCGGTTTCAATCATCTTAATGTGAATCTAATAATAATGGTTGGTTGATTCATCATATCTTTTTGCTTGCAAAACTTGGCGAAGTGGTTGGGAACAATTATTTTGAAGTGATCACATCTACATTCCAAAATTGAATTCTACGGTTGGATGATGTATGCTGCTGCTTAATTGCACACCCTTTGGCAATCGGTAGAGGCTTGACTTGAGAGATATTATTGTGCTATGAATTAGAGAAGATTAGATTACTTATTTGGATTATTGTCATCAACCTGGAACAAACTTTTAATAGGTAAATAAATTTTCATATTATGAGGCCTAATTAGTGTGGAATGTGGACGTCATGCGTTTCTCTTCATCCTTTTCTCTGTATCATGACCATGTGAAGGAGAGGCCACAAAAATTATAAATTGCTTAATTTTCCATTCACTCCTTTATAAATTTCATTATTACAAACGTTTTTCACATATTTTTAAGCCAGCTCAATGGACGCTAGTCTCAAGTTTTATCGAATAGTAATGTTAGTTACAATAATGCTAGGTGTATAATTGAAAAACGTTTAATGTACGGTCCTAAGAAGTATTGACACAGATATAAGACATAACACAACATGTGACATAGCGACACATTAATTTTAAAATTTTACATGAGACAGATATGGTATATATAAGTATAAAATTAAATATTTATAATGATGTCATAATATTTTTATTGATATCAATCTGCTAATGTTTAATACCTTTCAAACCCTTTCAAAATATATGTAACATTTAAGATATTTTCATATGTCAATACTTGCTAATTTTCAAAGGGTCCATATTTTTATAAATTATCTAATATTTAAAATATTTTTTACTTAGACACAGTACAAACATTGTTCAAAAAACATTTGGATATAGCTCAGATACACTTGAACACGGTTAATCATGGATTTTTTATTCGGACGTTTTTCAACACACATGACACGTGTCGGATGAAAGTCTTTGTGTCGATGTCCACAGTGTATTGGACATGAAGACATAGTAGTCTCATAAAGTATTGATACTTCTTAGGTACGGCCAATATATACCTACGTACACTATAAACATGACAAATATGAACACAAACATTTCAAAATAGAGATGCAAACTTTACAAAAATGAGACACAAACATTATCAAATACATAAATTAAATAAAATATGATTGACACCGCATTAAATAGCGAAAAGTAACTATCATATTTTTTCTCATGCTCTGTACTCACACTCTAAAGCGTGTCTATTAGATACAAACATTTCAAATACAAACTTTATAAAACAGAAACACAAACAATATTAAACACATAAACTAAACAAAATGAGACTCAATCAATTAAATAGTGAAAGATAATTGTCACACACTTTTCTGCTCCCCGATACAAACTTTACAAGGACCTGAAACAAATTTTGATACTCATATACACAAACTTTATACCAACCAGAGACAAGTTTTGGTACTTGCAAACAAACCGTTAAATAAACATACACAAACACAAACTTTTGAACAAGAAAAACAAAGAAGAAGACGGAAACAAAATTGAAGTAGTAGAAGAAGAAGAAGACAACTTTGGTACTCACAAACAAAAACAAAGAATAAGACAGAAATGAAAACAAAAACTTTAGAATTCATAACGTCTTGTGGAAAAAAAAAACCAAACAAAAAAGATGGAGAAGAAGAAGCAATTAGCGGTTGTAGATGGAAAAAGGAAAAAAAGAAGTTTTATATTTAGGATTTACTGATGGAAAGAAAAGAAATGAAAATGGAAGTTGCAGAAGTGTGAGAGAAAATGAAGAGAAAGTAACGAAGAAGAGAAAAAAATAATAATAAAAAATAGATAAAGAAACGTGAGAGAGTTGAAAAAATAAATAAATATTAAATGTAATTATATATTTTTTTAATTGTAAGCAAAGTATTATTTTATCGATGCACGGGGAAATTGCAAGGACTAAGGAGTATGTTAAAGTATCATTGTTTATTTCTCTTGAAGAAAAAGTTTACAGCTATTTTATCTCAAAACCCAAATTATAATGATATGTCACAGTCGTACGTTTGCGCACATAGCGCATGTGCATGGCTCCCAAAATTTATATTTAATTGCCACTCAAATACTGTACCACATGATAACATGAGAAGAAAAGAAACTTTCGGTCATATGGCCCTTGCCTTTATGCTTGTCTGTATCACAAGTTTCTCAACAAGATGACAAGAGGTGGGGCAGGATTTCCTTAGTGTTGCAACTTTTAGAGCTCAAGACAAAAAACAGTAAATTAGGAACCCAAAAGAATTTCATTTATATAATGGTAACCTTACTATTTGGGACTGAACATTAAGGGTCCAAAATAGTTTCTTGATTGAGGTTAACTAATGGGTCAAGTGACTTTATTTGAATCAGGTCTAATGGTGTTCTTTGGTGGGTCAACATGGATGATGTTGCATAACTTATTACGCTTGGAAAATGAGTGGACATGAAGAGGAAACTATGCATGTATGTGGATAGACGGTTTTGGGAAACATGACACATCATGAAGTGAGAATCGCTTTGAATGAGGACCCCAGGAAGATTTGCCAACACTCAAACGCCACACCTTAGGATAGCCAAGGGAGTTACCACCAGGAGGAGCAAAGAGGGATGGGAGAAATACCTTAACAGCGTCCTTGTAGAGAGAATAAAAGGCACATGAAGGGAAGGAGAAAAGGGATGGAGATAAATAGAAAAGAGAGAATATAGAGAGAGAGGGAGGGAGGGGGAGGGGGAGAGAAAGATTCACTTCTGAACCTCACTTATGAGAAATAAGAGATGTAGGAAACCCATGAACTAAGGGTGTACATGGCCCGACCCTATATTTGGATTGAGCCAATTTGAAATAACCAAACTTGATCCTAGATCCGAATAGACCCAATTATCTTTGGGCTGAATGCTTCAGGCTAGTCCGGGTTAGACCGGGTTTTGTACATCCCTACCATGAATACCAAATCTATAATGCCCAGCAAAGCATCACATAAGAAATTATAGGGAGAAAGTTTTAAGTGTTGAACGGCCAGTAAAGCCACAACTTCCCATAAAACTATAGTGATGGGTCTTAAATTATTCTGTAAAGAGCCTTCGTGGTGTTAAATTATTCTCCAAAGAGCCTTCGTGGTGTTTCTATCCACCACTTGTGTCCATGGCTTTGCATAATTCCATCACTTTGATTCCTCCTAACAACTTTCCTCACATATTTTGGTAATGATATAGATGACTTAGCATCCTAATCGTTTTGGCTGTAAGTTTTGGTGCCGAAACACTTGCATTCAATAATGGCGTTTAATGTTGTCGCTTATGCCCGTTATCTAATCCAAATCTGCCAAAATTAACCGGATACAGAAAAAGATAAGAGAGTAGTGCTAACCATACACTCTTTGTAACACTTGTCTTCTGCTGAGTCATTCTTCTTTAAAGAGCATTTTTCACTATGAAAAGATAATTCAATGTGGAGGACGTAACTTCCTCCACAAGGATATTACAATTTTTATCACCCACTACACTACATTTTATTTGATTTGATTTAAATTTTTTAAAATTATTTTCACATCTACATTTTCTGCATACTCGTGCAATCATAGACTTGACTCATTATAAGTTTACTCATAAAATGATTTTAATTCATCATTAATATAAAAATGTGATGTCTTGAAACGCCGTTATATCAGACACTACTTGAACGTACGTATTCTTATCTATCAATCCGAACTTATAGGAAATGGAATGCACACTCAGTTGTGCAATGGAATCTATAAAGATTTAGGTGAACTAATTCTACCTAGGTTACATAATTATCATGTTCACTGAACCCAATAAAATTTGTAGTGATCAATCTCAGTCATCACACGGCCTATGACTACATCAAGCAGTTCATTCACAGCCTAAGATATGAAAATTTTCAATACAAACCTATCAGAAATGTCTACTAACATTACAATCTGTATGATTGTCCAGAAATTCAAACTCCATCGTGCCCTCGGAAAAGGAATCATAAGATCCTAGAGAAGTGACCTTGTCATCTCAATTCACAGCCAATTCTGAGCTGCCAAGCTGCAGGATTACCTTTTCCGCGATCAACTGTATTTCGTTCACCCTTTCCTGAACTAGCTTCTGGAGTTGCACTTCTTGAATTGCCTGATTGTCATCCATCTGCACGGTGCTAGTAGCTTCATTTGCCTCTGATCTGAACATGACAAATGACATTTCCGGATTAGTTTCAGTTGGTACTTCAATAAGTTGCTTCCCAGAAATCCCAGAATCTTTCCCTAATATGTCACACTTGAGACGGTTGGAAATAACAGTTAGAAAGTTCTCCATGTTCTTGTCAACCGGACTAAGGCCGATGTAGATCAAAACCTCCCAACATTGCAGAAATTGCTTCTTGTTAATTTTCAGACTTTTCCTAACTTTCTCAATAGCACTGAGAGGTGGCATGAGCCGAGGAGAGTTTGTTTTCTTTGATAATTTTCCTTGCTTTACAAGTGAAACAGCCGCACTAACAGAATGCTGGATTGGGTCAAAACGAAGCAGGCGAAGTGTGTCAACACCAGTGCGAACACGTTGGAATTGATCTAACGGCTCTTCTACTGTCAAGTCAAAAACATTTTCCGATATGGCAACATCATTTAGCACTTCCAGAAGGAACCGACCATAGCCCTTGTGCTGGTAAGGAGGCAATACCAGTATCTGTCATCAAGAGAAGATCTCATCAAACAGAAGTAAAAAAGAATCATTTGAGAGAATTCTAAAAAAGCATGTTAAAAGTTGAAAACTCGATTTGAAAGTATAGCACCTATTAGCTGGCTGCCGTATATAACAAACCTGACTAAGTCGCAATCGAGAACCATCAGGATAGTGGAAAAATCGATAAACAGCTGTGAAACCAATCAATCTACATAGGGGCTCTCCCGGCTGATCAGTTTCCTTCTGAGTCACAAGATACAATTCCCAATGCGAGTCTGTGACATCAATAGGACTGCTACCTATGTGATTAAAAAAGATGTTAAAACAATAAGCTACAGCTGCAACCTAAACATCCCTTAAAATAGGGCTTACAGTGCAATGAAAATAGTAAAATGGGAGAAAAATACCATCAACAAGAAGAAGAGTAATTGGTATTAGATGACTGTAAAGTTTCCCAGTTGCCATGTTGCCTGCCACCATACGAACAATCTGGTCCAGGAGATATACATCAAAACAGCATTCAATTTCACAATATGCCCCAAAAATAAGCACACTCAAGCACACAAGATTTAAATGAAGGAAATCAAAAATACAAACTACAAACTTGTTGCCCAGACATTTTTTGAGACATTTGCACAAAAAGCATGGGTCACTGGCTGGCCAGAATATACAACTCCATATACTAGTATATAAGTTCCCAGATGAACTTTAGAAAAAGAACCACAAAAATTTAACAGCCCAAAATTTGGTAAAATTACCAGCAAATGAGGATGATTAATCACTTAATAGTGGATATTAGCCTACTCATTTGTAAAGTTTGCATAATCAAAATCGTTCTAGCACAACCTATTCATGCCTAGAGCTGTGAGCATGAAGTTGGTGCCAAGCCATGGAAACATTCACAAGATCAGAACGCTATTGAGAAGAATAGCAGTACTACAGAACAGTATCAAGATCACTAAAAATAAATATGTATTCAGAGGACAGTTAGCCAGTTGAGGGAAAAACCTTCTCAAATGCACGTGGAAACAGAATTTACTTGAAAACGCACAAGAAAACACAACGAAATTTAAAAACAACAGTTAACAGTAAAAAACTCGTTTTCAAAGAATTATGGTTATTTAGTAATGCATCCAAAATGCTCAGTGGACATCTGATCACTACAGTCAAAAGCACAAGTAAAAAGTATAACTGCATAACAGATCTATTCTGCTACTCTCTTATCAAGTCCCAGAACAGTAATACAATTAGATAAGGCTAAAAAACATGGTAGAAATTGAAACTCAACATACATAATTGTGTGGATTTCTTATATTAAAGAAAGAAAAAAAATTCTAAACTAGGCATTCACACTCAAGCAGCCAAACTATTACCAATAATACAATGTATTGAGTTCAACAGCAAACTACAACCTCAACATTAGGAGCAGCTGAATCTGCGTGCTGATTGGAATTACAAATGTTCCCCTTGAAAGCTTTTTGCTTCAAAATCTCCCCATTAGCAATGGTTGCTCTGCAAAACAATTTAAGTTGGAATCCATGGTCTTTATTATTTTATAAATCAAATTTCAATAATATATTGAAAATGCAAAGAAAATCTGCACATTAAGAGAATGTTATTCATGTTCAGATTGGCAAGAGTACAAAGAACTAATACCTAACAAGATCCTTATCTACCAAAAACTTTTGAAGGAATTCATCCTTGCTATCAACAAGAGTCTCAGCAAAAATTTTCTGTCCAAAATAACAAATCAATCAGCAGTTTTATGTGTAAAAGGTGTCAAAGTAATGGTCAGAGGACACACAGTATAAGTTGATACTTACCTGAAGAGCCGATTTTAGATCGGTGATCCCTTTGCCTCGCTTAAACAATAAAACAACACAGTTGCAGAAAGTGTCAAAGCCATAGTGCAAGAAGCAAAAGAAAAGAAAATCCTGATGTCTTAACCTAACTGATAAGTTTAGGGAAGAACATGCATATTTTCCTAGTACTGTAAAAGAAATCAGAACTTACATCAGATGAGCTCTCAAATGTAATATCAGCATATGCATAAAATGATATGCTGCTAACCCTAATTTTAATCTGCAAAATAAGAGCAAAACAAGCTGAAACTGAAGACATTGTACACAACGAAACATTCAAGTATCAAATACGGTTATTCTTTAACAAATGAGTCTCCAATTTAGTTTAAAAAATAATCTGACCTTCAAACCCTCATAACCATAAATTTTTCCATCATCATCTTCAAAAAAGCTACTCAAATCCACAGGATCAATGGCAAAGCTATCTGGAGCATCAAATTCCTCTTTGCTTGAAACTGTACAACAATAACCGATATTTCATAAACACGCACGATAAAACATAGCACACAGACAAGCCAGAGAAATGAGGAAATCAAGGAAAAGGAAATCAAACAGAAACTATGCACACTTTTTGTAACATACCCAGAAATATTTTGATGCAGTCTTTCGCCTCCACTCCAGAATCTGCAAAAGAAAATGCAATATTCATAATAAGTCGCATCAGCGTGAACATGAACGGATTCAACAGTCAAAGTTCAGAGTAATAAAAACCATCCAAATCAGAAGAGGGAAAAGAAAAACTCGCCTACGCCGGAGAATCCAACACGGCGTCGTTTCTTCGCATCGTTGTTGGAATCTGAATTCGATCGCTGCTTCTGCCCCATTTGGTTTTGGGTTCCTCGTCCTTATCTCAGCTGAGAAGCGTATAGTGAGAGTGGTTAGGGTTTATAGAGAGAGCGGGAAATGAAGTGCTAAAATCAAATGCCAGTGGAAATTAGGGTTTTTTATCGCGGGAATTCCTTTGTAGCAGCTCTTTGGTTTATTATTATTATGTAGTTGTTTTCTTTTTACATTATTTTTTTTTTCTTTCTAAACCACAACCAAGGGAGGTATGCCTTTTGAATTTTAATATAACTCGAACCTAAGGCCTCTGGAGTAACTTACTAGTTTGACAAGATCTCTTCTAATTTCATTTTTTAATAATATAATTATAATTATAAAAGTGTTATATAATTAAATTTCTTATTCTTAGAATTTTATGAAAATAAAAATTCACCATAAGACTTTTATTTTAATTCACCAAATTTTATAGAATCATAAAAAAAAAAAATTAAATTAATGTAACATTTTTCTAATTCATATTGAAAATACAAAGTAAGATTTGAAAATAATTTTTGAAATCAAACAAGTCCTGAGGTTCAAATCAAACATGTTTTTTAGCTCATCCAATGCTCCATAATTTATGATTTGGTTCTTTTTATTTATAAAAAAAAGGTTAAGATTTGGTCTAGCAAAAAAAGTAATAGTTTTCACTTATTCTTAAATTATGATTTAAAAAACCTAAAACTAGGTTAAAATATAAATCGTTGTTATTTTATCAAAATACTATAATGAAAAAAATTAACTAAAATACATTCTCAATGAAAAAAATTAACAAATTATATAGCATAACATGGGATTTGGGTTTGAGCCTTGAGATAGTGAAGAGTTAGTAGCTATAGTAGTTAATATTTTTGGTATTAAGACAATAAATGGTGTGCTCGAATTTTTTAAAGAAGAATAAATAATAAAAAAAATACATAAATTAAAGGGAATTATTTTACCTATGAACTCAAACCATAAAATATTTATCTTCTATTTTGCCCTTGTGTCAAACATTGTCTGAGGGAGTAATTACTATTATTATTATAAGGTAGTTTCTCACCTATTCCACATGGTAAATATCTTATGTTATTTAATTTAATCATTTTTATAACTAAGTTCATCAAATTTTATTATCATTTCATAATTTAATATGACATATTAATAAATTATATGATCTAATATAATAAATTAATATTTTTTAATATAATATTTATATAGAGGTGCACCGTAAGCTCAAATGGTCTGTAAATCTTTAAACTTCTTATAAGTTAGCTCAGGATTTGACTAATAAAAAATTTATTACAATACATATAGAACATGAAATAATAACAAAAATTGATAAATTTAATTATAAAAATTATTAAAATTAAATAAATTATGTAACATGAGATACTTAACGCATGGGATAGGTGAGAAATAAACTAATTATTATTAGAGTCAATAAGAGTGAACTCATTAAAATAAGAGTGTGTAACCCTTGTTTTTGGTTGGGCCGAGAATAGTGTAGAGCTAGGTCATTTATGCAACCGGCGAGATCCACTTAGGTTTCGCTATTAGCCTATTATTACAAGTAGCAAAGGGTTACGAAATACCCAATTCCCAATTCTCCTCCTAAAACCCTAGTAAAACCCTCTCTCTCTGTTGGAAATGGCGTTCAACTCGATTCTTCGCAAGTCGGGATCTTTCGTGAGGCCCCTTGTTGCTGCGGGTCAATTGATGAAGAACACGACCCACCCGAGCAGTTACCGCGCCGTTTTGTTCTCCGCAATCAACCAGAACCTGCACGGTGGCGACTCATGTAACCCAATGGCTTCGAGGTTAGGGTTTTCTTCTGTAGCTGTTAAGAACAAGCCCACCTCCGATGAGAACCTCCTCCGGGTCATCGAATCGGAGATCGCTTGCTCCCAGGAGACTGATGATCACACTGTAAGTTGCTTCCCCCTTGTTTCATCTTTCTACAAGAGGATTTTGTTGCCCGACTCATTTTAATGATGATGATGGTGGTGCTTATGATGATAATTGATTATATATTTATAGCTCCGATCTATGGTTAATTTTATGTTTATACTCAATCATGTTGCTGTGGTTATTCTTTCACATGTATATAATTGCTTAACCATGATTTTGGTCTTTGGTCCTTATGATTGTTTTTTTTTTTCATTTAGTTTAGTAGTGTCATTTTGTAAGTGTTAAGTTTTAGCTTTTGGTTCTTATGATTAAGTATTAATCTTTTTTTTAAACATTTTTTAGTTATTATGGTAATTATTTTTTATAAAGGATTGGTTCTCCATAATTTAATTTTGATTTTGGTCTCCAAGACCTGAATTGTATGAAAGTATGGGGACCTGGACCAAAAAAAAGTATTGTATGGATTAAAATCAAAATTTGATACAAGTATAGGTACGAAAATTATATTTAAATCTATAATATTTTAAAATCTGTATTGAACTTTGGAAAAGTTGTATGATAACACCTTTTGTCTTTGGAGATAGGCTGAGGAGGCTCCAAGTAATTTTCCATTTAGGATTGTTGATACTCCCGGACAGCAGACTATAATACTTGAAAGGGCATACCAGGGTGAGGAAATTAAAGTTGAGGTTCACATGCCTGATCTGGTCACCGGGGAAGAACACGATGACGGTGGTGACGACGATGAAGAGAGCGGGCGAGGGTCTCAGTCAAGCATTCCGCTTTCAGTTACTGTTTCCAAGAAGGGTGGACCCTTTCTGGAGTTTAGCTGTGTAGCTTACCCTGATGAGATCGTTATTGACAGCTTGTCTGTTAAGAATCCCGAACTCGGCGAGGATCAGATTCCATACGAGGGACCTGATTTCCAGTAAGGCCTTGTTATCTGCTCTCAGGATCTTCTTCATTTTACAGTTTATTTTTATGGCAGTGTTAATAGTAAGGCCTTATTTGAACTTCTTTCGATATGTGTGTTTTTCAGGGATTTGGATGAGGGCCTGCAAAAATCTTTCCACAAGTATTTAGAGATTAGAGGAATCAAACCTAGCACAACCAATTTCTTGCATGAGTACATGATCAACAAGGATAGCAGGGAATACTTGGTGTGGTTGAACAAGCTCAAGTTGTTCATTGAAGCATAAACCTCCACAGTTTCTTTATGTGCTTACAACCATCATTTTAAGCAACGACGGATACTGAAAGATAATCAGATATCTTATCATTGTGGTTCTGTAGTAGTTCCTATTAGAAGCAGATTATGTCCAAAAATGTTTGGTTAATTTTGTTTATCCATCCTCTTTTCGGGATTGCTTTTGAAAGAAAAAGTATTGGATTTGATGAATGCTTTTTTGTTTTCTTTTTTTATTGAGTAAATTGCCTTTATTTGTCCTCTGTAAACATTACAATTCTTAAGTTGGTGGATGATAAAATTTTCCTTGCAATTATATGTTACTGAATTTCATTTTTCTTGGGCATATACCTTCGATTAACCTGCCACTAATTTGACCAATGAAGATGTCTACATTAAAGCTTTTTGGTTCTGATGTCAGCATTAAAGCTTTTTTTTTTCAATGTTAACAGCAAGGTTTTATGTAAGAATCATGCACACGCAAGAGGGAGAGATGAACTTGAAGTAGGACACGTAGGAAATACTCTTGAACTTTTTGATAAATGACATTATTACTTTTATATGAGTATCTTGTTTGGGAATCGTATGTACGGGTTAGAACTGCATTGTAAAGTAATATTATGTTATTATTTTAGTAAAACTAAGCAGGATAATAGTTTAACTACTTTCATTGATCCTTTAGTAGCAGCATGTTAAGTGTGTGATTCATATTTAGGATGTACAGTGTCAGCGACAACTGAAGGGCTGAAAAATTAGTCTTTTGTAAGCTTACATGTATGTTGGCAATTCATCAATCACAAAAAAAAATAATAATAATTCACTTTGGTCTTGGACTTTGTTCTGGTACTCAACCAGGATATATCCATTAGTACGGGACCCAAATGATTTTTTTTATTATATATAATTACATGACAAAGAGGTTTTACCCTGTTACAAACATCTGCCTAGCTAACCGATTTTCACTTTTTTAGGTTATTAGATGAGGTTATTTCAACGGCCTAGAAACCCCATTGCACAGTTTTTCAAGTCCATTTTTTTGATAAAGTTTTTCAAGTCTATTATTTATGGCATGGACTATTTTTAAACATGGCTGCAACGGTAGCCGTGTTTCAACCCAATTTCTCTTCCTTATTTCTCCAACTTTCTTCCAAACAAAATATCCACTTCGATGGCGAGAGCGTAGACTTTGGGAATGAGAATCATTAAAAATAAAAAGGAAAAAAAAAATTGAAGGAGATTTGTCGGTAAATACTATACTCTTAAACCACAACGTATTTAAAAAATTCAGAACTTGTTCTAGTTTAAGAAGTTCATACAAATCTCTTTATTTTTCCCAAGTTGAAATAATCGCACTTAACTCTTAAAGTAAATCAATTTTACAAAGCTTAACCAAATTTTACCTAGAAGGATGAAAGAAAAAGAATAAAGACGATACAAATCTAGCTTGGAGTAGTTCTTCGTGACTGAAAATCTTACCATACTCATACAAAAAAGTTCTTCATTGAAACAATCAATTAAAGATTTTTTTTTTATTTTTCCAAAGAAATATTAATTACATAATATGATCTCAGGCCATTCTTGCACATAAAATTTCGAGCAATTATTCTGGAGGACTAACAGTACTCAAAAGAGCATAAATATCGAAATTATTATAATACTCCTAATTACAGCCTGAACTAGGAAAAACATGCAAGCCTTGTCATGAGAAATGGGATGTTATAATATCACTTTCAAAAAGATGAAATGAGTGGCACCTGATTAAAACAGCTACTAGGATTAAAACCAACAAAAAAAAAAATTGACAATAGTATATTTACACAAATACGCCAAATGGTCAAGGAAATCCAAAAAACACAAACCAGTTCTGCTGGAGACAATTCCACTCACGTCGTAAATCAAAGCCCAACGGAGTGAGCTAACAAAAACTATGCAAAGAACCAAACCTTGATGAAGACCGCCAAAGCTATTTGCAAGCAAAATGCAGCAATTATAGCCACTGAAAGATCATTGCCTTCTATGTATGACCTCAAGTTCAAGGCAACAAAGCTAGCTGAGGCAACACCGGTGAGGATTATTATAATCCACCGAAGAGCCTCGACTGGAATCATCAACAAAAACTGAAAGTATCCGGAAAAATTATGAATTAGATGATAACATGAAGGACAATACAAAATTTAGACATTATTAGGTAGCTAACAATGCAATTTCATATCATAATTGATAGAACCTCCTTGAAGTTTGAAAATAAATCACATTTTATGATAACACAATTATGTTGCGAAATGTTATATCCTCCTACAAATCCTCCTAACAACTTTTATGATTGACATGGCAATAATATTATATTTTCTTTCTATTTTGCCCCTAAAAATGCCAAGTGTCATTTAATGGCGAGGGATGGGTTTGAGATCCAAAGACCAAAAGGTCATTTGATGGGGCATGGAGGGATGCCTCACTTTGTTGAGGCAGTGTTTGGTCAATTTTCCCCTTTGGTCCCACATCCCACACACTGGACATGCAAACTTGAAGTCTTGAACATAAAAAGAGATTTATGAAATATTATTCGGATAAATAATTACACAATTTGCCACAGTGGAGAAAGCAGAAACTCACCGAGGAGATGATGAAAATGGCGAGCGAATAGCCCCACATGCACCACAACCTTATAAGGCTAGCATTTGAACCCATATACTGAAGGAAGAAGTAATATGCCACTGGGACCACTATTGCAAAGCCATAGATAGAGCATGCAGCCACATTCATATAACTGACATCAAAGCTCCAAGATGTACTGATATCTGCATTTTTTTGCATAAGGTACGTAGCAAGATTTCCAAGTGCAGCAAGTACAAAAACCAATGTTGTTGAGATCCATACAAGCCCATATCTATAATAACATAAAATAACTGCAATATTAGTGTTTGATGCTCATTAAATAATAGTATGCACAATTTGTACCTTTAGCTGTAGGATGCTGAATATAAGTATGGTAAATGTCTACAAATATCTGCTTAAAATAAGACGAATAGAAAGGGGCAGGAAGCAATGCAGCAGGTGTTTCCCTATAAATGTTATGGTAACATTCAATTCAATTTAAATTTTAATCCAAAAATCATATTCTGATATATAATCCAAATAAGTATTTTTATTTTGATTACAAAAGTATAGCAGCACAAGTGTAAGAAGAACGTACAAATCAGGGTTAGCATCAATCTTGCTGAAGAAGTCTCCACTACCCGGGTTCATGGAACTTATCAATCTGAATATGACAACATCTGTATCAACATTGAAATACTGAGAATAAGACGAGACACTAAAGAATCCCCTCCAGTTGTTTGTAGGCTGCTGTTCAAAAGCTTCTGCATGGACCACCAAATCAGAGATTAATAAATGCAATGATTATACTGCCAATTGACAATGAAATATACAAATGGAAAGCTATTCCAAAATATGATATAGAATCAATCAGCCATGTGAATCATGTTTAAAGATGAAACTAAAACCAAGATCATTCAATGTCCAGAAAATAAATAGGTTAAAAGCTGGAACCATGTTACTTAAGATAAGCAAATATTAATTAAATGAAGTGGTAATTAGAAATATTGTTTACTTCGCTATTTGCATTCGGTATAAAATGATTTATTTTGCAAATGCAAGTGAAGTTTAAATGTCATTCATTTAGTATAACATCATTAAAATAAACTGAAATTTATATTAAAGATGTATGGAAGATTCTAGATAGATGGTTTACATCAGAAGGTCTAGTCATTGGCTTTGTTGACTCATTTTCTCTCAAACCTTCTCAATCCCTTGGAAGAATTCTAGCTAGACTCTTTGACCTACACAACACACCTTCTTGGTTTCAAGGTGATTGGTCCTCACTAATTACAAACAGAAACCAATGTACATAGCCTGGGATTATAATTGGTGTTATTTTGATTCTACAATTTTAAAATAAACAATGAAAGGAATATGAGAACTAAAGTAGACAATATTCCCCTTGTCCACTAATACCTGTCTTTTAAGGTTTTGGTACATAGATTAAGAAATCATTAAAATTGCATTAAATACACAAGATTTATATATGTTCGACAAAATTGCCCTTATGAATTGTGGAACAATGATGAGTAAGGGTAAAACGGGGAAATATAATTAATACTACCTTAAAATCCTAAATTGATAGATATTAGTGGAAATCTTTATGCTAAAGAGACGGTTATTACTGGACGGAGGGAGTATAACCTATCAGCTTGTAACCAGTATCATGTCAATAGAGACAGAATCTTCCTGAAAGCTCTAATTAAATTGGTCATTTTTAAGACAGCTAAAACAAAATAAAGATCTTCTCTGCATTAGTCATCAATTGCTTATAACCTATATATTGGTTGTCAGTTGTCACCACAAATATACTGTCAAATCATTCAAAATAAAAATAAAATGAAAATAGGCTATGAAACAACTATCTCATTGTCTTCCGTAAGACTTTGACAACATACCAGGTGGATTTTCAAGAGTTTGATATCCTCGCCCTCTATCTCTGTCTCCTCCATTGCTGGGAGGGAATATTTGCATATTTGCATTAGGGACTACACATTAGTTCACAAGCAATTAGGGGAACTGAAACTTTAAAAGTAGGAAGGAATACACATTTCAGCATAAGAAAGTAAGAAACAAAAACTTCAATGCTAAAACCACATACCCTCATGTTTCGTGGTATTACTTTCCTCACTTGTGGCAGCCTGGGCACGAAACAGGAACAAGTACACAACCAAAACATTATGAAATTAAATCAGAGTATATTCAAACAAACTCGCTTCTGATAATAGAAAAAGGAAAAGAAAACATAATAGTAATTTCAATCAGACAAGCCCATCAACAAAATAACTTTTACTGTGCATCATAAGAGCCAGACAAACACAATTCACAACCAAAAAGAATGTTGTAAAGAGAAATATATAAAATAATTCAATTGCCTCTACTCATCAGCTTAAGCTTTTGGGATAGATGGTAACTTGACACGAAGGAACAGAACTATAAAGTATTAAGCTAGCGAAATCAACTTAATGCTGAAAATCATAAAAGCAAATGAACCAGAGGTCAAAGAGGGGCAAATTCCCTCACTTATTTCCTTTGTCTAAACAACCAGAATCCGAAAAGACTACTAAACCCCATTCCTTCTGATTCGAGCCATGTCCTCCCAGTACATAGATAAATCTCCCCCAAAATTAGTTAACCTAAGGCCCTAATTAATCAAAATAAGAGTCAAAACAACTTAAAACTAACCAATCGTATTTAGAAATGTGTTCGCTCCTATCAATGCTACTGCTATAAATTCACCAATTTCATAATTCTTCGATACTTTTCCCAAAATCTGAACCTCTGTCCATCATTAATTTCATTTTACCTTTTCAAGCCGAACGAATCCCTAAATTTTTCACAAGTACGAACACATAAGATCAGTTTTCAGCGCACATTATGGAGCAATCAAAAGCAATAACAGCGTATATCTATCGATCAATAGTATAAATTAAAGGATTAAACAATATATATATATATAGAGAGAGAGAGAGAGAGAGAGAGAGATGCGCACCGGAACTGAACCGAGCAAGTGGCTAGTAGGGAGGCCGGTGTAAGACTCCTCCATCGAACACGAAATGCACAGGAAAAACCAACAACACGGAACTTGGCAGTTCAAGACTCACAGTAGCAGAGATGCATTGGAATCTTCTGGAACGGGAATCTCGAGAGCCCTAGGTTGCAGAAGAAACCGTTGCTGCTTTTCGTGGTTTTTTCTTTTGGATGGAACGTGCAGGTGCAGGACTACAAACGATGACAGCGTGGTCTCTGATGCACCAGATTGGACCCCCCCACCTTGAATTTCTTTCACTCGCTGGGTAGGTGTAGCTTTTTACTTCTTTTAAAGAAGAAAATTAATTATTGTTTTTTTTTAACACGGGCCTCGCTTTCCGACGATGCTCACGTGATGAGGATGAAGATTGGGTTTCTATATGGGCTCCGGGTCCTCCGGTTCAGCTTTTAGAGGAGTCTGAACACGTGGGTTTAAATTAATTATTAATAGAAAGCATACCATGGGGCCCAAATAATAGGCCCAATTCAATTGACGAAATTGAAAAATTACAAAATAAATAAGAACTGTCTGAGCCCGGGTTCGAACCGGGGACCTCTAGTGTGTGAGACTAGCGTGATAACCAACTACACCACCCAGACAGATTAATG
>QANU01073048.1:178220-204135 GCA_003254905.1 Nissolia schottii | reverse complement strand
GGGAAAGAAACAAGCAATATCAAGAAATATTTCCTTTTCTATTGGTTCTAATCCATCAAAACTCATTTGAAGCACATCCATAATCTCTTTCTTCGGATTATCTCTAAGTCTAGCCAAGGCACTTTTCCACTCGGTAATATTTTTTCCATGTAGAAATGATCCCAAAACTTCAATTGCCAAGGGTAGGCATTGCACATATTTTAGTGCAAGATCTGTCAACTCTTCATACTCCCTACTAATGTTATCACCACTCATGATGTAATCACATTTAAAAGCTTTTCTACAAAACAATTGACGAGCTTCATCCTCATTCAGAAGTTGAGCATCATACACTTCAGCCACTCCATAAATATTTAAGATCTGTCGATCTCTTGAAATTATGACAATTCTACTCCCTGGACATAAGCACTCACAATTCACACCCAATTTCTCCACTTGTTCAACTTTGTCAACATTATCCAGAACAATAAAGGTCTTCACACGACTTAACCATGTTTTTAACATATAAGTTGACTTGGAAAGATTCCACACATCTTGGATTTCTTTATTCAGAATCTGATGAAGAAGTTGTTTTTGTGCACCAAGTGGACCACAATCATGATAAACTTTACTTACATCGTCAACAAAACAAGTAGCATCATATCGATGGAAGTTTCTGCCATACACTGCTCTAGCAAGAGTTGTCTTTCCTATTCCACCCATCCCACAAATGCCTACAGCTCGAACATCATCATTGGAGTCTAAGTTGAGAAGCTTTTCCAGTTGTTCTACACGCGAGTGCATCCCAACTAGCCCATCCAAACTTGATAATTTGTAACCTAATATGTTTATAACTTGCTTAACAATTTTTTCAATCTCTGTATGTTGTGACCTAATAACCAAAGAAAAACAACACGAAGTCAAAAAGAGAACTACATAGACAATGAAGACAGTCGAGAAGTTTATATATAATGTTTTGCTCTGATATGCGTGTTTCTCAAGGCTATTCACTCTACCTACAGTCTTAGTCAACTTAGCAAGTGTCATAGCATATTGCACAAACACAAATATCAAATTTAGAGAAGATTACTTACTTATTTTGTATATCCCAGCCAGAGAGATTGGCCACCTCTGTTAGAGCTTCCCTCCATCTTTGCACCACGCTCAAATCTTCTTGGAATCTCTGTTCATGTTCAGCAAAGGCCTTCCCATAATACTCCCCAATCTGTTTTCGCACCTCAGATGGACTGACATCAAAGAAAACCGGAAGAATAGTTTGTCCTGTTGGTACCTTAATGCAATCTACAAACTTTGCCAGTTCCTGCAAGCACCACGTGGAGGTGGCATAATTCTTTGAAAAGACAACGATGAGAACCTGAGACCCTTCAATTGCTTGCTCCAGCTCAGTGGATATGTGTTCTCCATGCTTGAGATTGGCAGCATCACTGAAGGCAACCACGCCATTCCTTTTGAAGGCAGCAAAGAGATGATCAGCAAAACTAGTGCGTATGTCTTCACCTCTGAAGCTCACAAACACATCATATTTTCGTGCTATGCTACACGATGGGCTGCTTTGGATGCTCTTGCAGTACTCCATTCAAGCCGTTACGCTGCAGCAAGGAAACAAACAATTAGAGTGCACAAAAGGATGAAGAGATTAAATAAATCAGCCTTAAACGTGTCCTGTCCTCAGTGAAGTTGGGTCGAAATTCCACGCAAGAGTGAACAATTGAGATCAATATTGACTTGACTTTGGGAAGAGCCTAACATTTTCTAACGGGAGAGCCTTCCTAGAAGGACTCCTTAAAGTGCAAGTCATCCCAGTGTCCCACCACCAGGCCCCCACAACTGACTAATCAAGTCATTTTATATCTCTGATTAGAAAAGGTTCACACCACTAATTAGCGATGTACATGACCTTTTTAAAACAACTGATCTTTTTAGAACATAGAGAGCGGCCATTGCCACACTTTATTGATATTTTTAAAACGCCCTTATTAGAAATGTGTTAAATTATTTTTTATTGTTACTCGTATATTCTAAAGTTATGTTTAACAAATTTTAAATAATATAAACCTATTAAACCAAGTTAATATTATGATTATATTAATTGATATTAAGTACAAAAATTAAATATTTTAAGTTTACAAAAACTTAGATAATTTAAATTTTTAGATTTATTCAATATTAATAAAATATTATTGAAAAACATTTAATATGTTTTAAAAAGTTAATTATTTAAAAATATGTTATTTCAAATCAAGCTCATATTTTTATCAGTATATCCTTTTTCCGTTTTACAATCAAAATCATATTTTGAAACATTATTTTAAAAATAATGTTGTATATTAACAATACTAAAAATATGACTTATATTGTTCAAAACTCCTAAATCAAACAAACAAACAAACTCCTTACTTAAATCTAATAATAAATTTGAATAAAATAATTATAGTGAAATTTTTCCACAGGAAAAAAATCCATGTCATTGTAGCAATAAAAATAAAAATTAGAAATTAGAAGTTCAATTTCATTAAAAAGATAATAAAATTTAAAGCAAATATACATATTATGTAATTTAAAATAAATTATAACTAAAATTCATTTGGAAATATGAATAAATTTGAACATCAAAATTATCTTCACAAATAAAAAGTTAAATGCTAGTATTTTTTTGTCTTTGATTTAATTTTTCATTCATATAGTGACACAATAAAAATAAAATAAAAGTATGAATAATACTAATGTTAGTACCATCAAAAGTTAAAAACTTAAAGTTGAATACTTGATTAAATATATATATATATATATATATAATGTGTATATATATAATAACATAAAATAAAGATAAAATCAAATATTTCAAGAAAAAAATAAACTGCTACAATTTTATCTTGATTCATCCATCAAGATATTGGACAACTAGTAGTTAATGGTTTAGTTTATTTAATAGTTTAACTTAGTTTATTAAAAAAATTCAGAGTTATATAAACTTAATTTAATATCCAAGTACATATTATTTAAAATTTATTAAAATAAAATATATAATTTTGTTCTTAATATTAATTAATATAATTATTAAATATAAATTTAAAATATATGAATGATAATGAATAAAAGTGTAATACAAATTTTAAGTAAGGATGTTTTAAGAATTTCGATACAGAATCAATAAAAAGGTGGTGGAGACATTAGATAATTGGAGTGTGACAATAACCACTCCCATGATAAAGTATGGCAATTATCTTTTCGTATTTGTAAACTGCATGCAAAAGCAAAAAGTTCTTGTAAGGCCATTAGGATTCTTTTCTCTTTAAAGCATTTTTTTCTTACTTCAATTCTTTTAGTTGAGCTTTTTTTAAGAGTTTTATATTACATGTATAAGGTATTTTTACAAAAAAAATAATCTCTATTTTCACTATTTTAGAAGTTGAGCATTGTCTTTAAACACTTTTTAAGCTTTTTTTTATGTTGTATTTTAACCCTTGTTTTTTTTTCTTTTATTTTAAGTCAATCCAAACGCCATATATGGTTAAAATTACTTTTTCAATTTCGCTTTTGAACATGTTAATGAAGTTAACCAAACAAAATTGGCTAGCCTCAATTTTAATGCCTACCAAAGCTGTGTGCCTAACCAAAATAAGCATGATGCTCACATACAACAAATTAAACATCGTAAATTTAGCGCTCACATAGTAAATCTGATAGTCCAGAATAAGTGGGTAGATAAAACTCACATTCATTACGGGTGTATGATGTAGTATAAATTTGTAAGCAAGAATCTTCTTGTTACTTATGAGCCAAGTAAAAAATTACACAACTGTCTAAAAGCCGCAGTCAACGAAGCACGCTATGCAGGTAGGTGACGAGGTTTGACCATTGAGTTCATGTTGTCTTCAACCTCCTTAAATTTCACAAACTAAGCCGCCCCCCACAGTTTAATTTCATTGCATTCTCTTACAATGTTCACGACCACCCTCTACGTAGCTCTATGCTCCTCGTTCCTATTAGTATCCCTTTCCCCACAATCCAATTCCGAACCCGTCACGCGCCAATCTCCTTACCTCTCACCAACAACGCTCTTAAATTACCAGAAAATGATTAAAACCTTCAAAGTATTCGTTTACGAACCAAACGAACCCCAATTCGAGAAATTCGAAAACCCGATCGAGTCCCTATTCTATTCCACGCTCATGAACAGCACCTTCCTCACCCGAAACCCCGAAGAAGCGCACCTATACTTCCTTCCCTTCTCAACCGACATCCCCACGCGCTCCCTCGAGCGTCTCATCTCACGCGTCCGCACGCGCCACCCTTACTGGAACCGCACCCTCGGCGCCGACCACTTCTTCCTCTCACGTTCCGGGATCGGCCGCGTGCCGGTCAGGAACCTCGTCGAGCTGAAGACGAACGCGATACAGCTCTCATGCTTCCCCACGCGCCGCGAAAACTTTGTCCCTCACAAGGACGTCACGCTGCCCCCACTCCACGCGCCGGGGAATCCTCCGGTCAACGATGGCGGGTTTTGCGTTTTGGAGTACGGGAACGACGTGTCGTTGATTGGGGAAGCGCTGCGCGCGGGGTGCGTTCCGGTTGTGGTTTCGGAGGGTCCCGTGAACGACATGCCGTTTATGGACGTGCTGAGGTGGAGTGAGATGGCGGTGTTCGTGAGGAATGGGGAAGGTGTGAAGCGCGTGTTGGGTGGTGACACGTGGAGGGAGAGGCGCGAGTATACGAGGGGATTGGGTGCGGCGGCGAGTAAGCACTTCGTGTGGAACCAGCCTCCTCTGCCGTTTGATGCGTTTAACACCGTGATGTATCAGTTGTGGCTCAGGCGCCACACCGTCAGATACGCGAGCGTTCAACAGGATTGAATTGATACATATACTGTTTGTTATTCACATTTCACGTAATATTCTCACACTCATACAAGCAATTGAATTTCTCTCGTGTATAAAAGAGAAAATAACAAGCAATTGAACAGTGCATTAGGGTAAATGCTTCAAGTTTTCCTTAGCAAAATGTGGAATGAGTTCATACTTCATAAGAAGAGTATACGATGTATATAGAAATAGTGTGCTATTATTGAAATTAGGTCCAGTTTCACTTGATAATCTATTTCGGCACGGAGCTTACTTGATACACATAAAAAGGGGAAATTAGTTGCATAGTTAGTTGTTAGCTGTAACTGCCGAACAGAAGGAATAAGGCATGCAATTGAGAATAAACTCTTACCTTCCATTCTTCTATCTCTCTCGTCTCTGCTCTCTCTGTTCTTCTCTCTATCTTCTCTTCTTTGCTTAACATTACTGAACCGAATTTGTATTTTTGAAGATTAAAACGACTGAATTTTGGGCGGAGTTCACCTTAAATATCAGATTGATTGATCCTATTTGCATTTGCACAATTTTAAAAAGAGACGACAACGTGATCCCACATTTTCTTTTCCAACTACAATCAAATGAAGAATGTGAAAGGAGTGCCTAGGAAGTCACCATCCTGAGGAGTGGACGATGTATCAAATGCCCAAGGCTGTGTTCTGTTGATGCCAGTTTTTCTTTTTTCCGGAGACATTCAGAACCAAAGTGTAATAGCACTGCAAAATCCAAGGAATCACTTCTTGACTAACTTCAACACGTCACCAACAAGATGTAAAGAACCGGTTACAAGGACCTGATGTTGTCAGCCACACAAATTTGGAGTCAGATCTCTTAAGCATGCGCATATGATTCAGATTGACCAAGAGCAATAATTTTGAACCAAGTACATATTTGAAGAGCAATTTTTCACATATCAATATTGTCTACTCCAGTATTCTTCTTTGTGCATGAAAATTGGATACCCTTAGTCCACACATACAAAGCGTTAGTCTTGTCTATTACTACCAAATGTTGTGTCTATCTCTCCGGTGATTTGTGTCAACTTTTGATGTATAAATAACTCAATAGCGGAAAATTCATGCATCAATTTTTGTAAGTATAACAAACGTTACTAGGAAAACGTAAGCAGAGCTGGATGATGAGAAAACATACAATAAGGTGTATAAGATCAACTTTTAACACAAAATATCTCATCTTGTGATATCAGATATTCACAATTCTCCTTTCTAATTTGCATTACCTGAAATCGAACAGACTGATTTTGTTGCACTCTGTCCCTGAGCCATTTGATAGCAACTGGCAATGAGGGAAACACCGCGCTATGCTCACAATTACTGGCACTCATTTCCATATCATCTTTTAGTTCTTCAGAAACGACTTCAGTAATTTTACCTGCCAAGTGCAAAGAACACATATATTAGAGCCAAATAATTTCTAAAGGCACAACTTAAAAGAGCTTTAGGTAAATCTCAACAAATTCACAAGAAAGAAAAAAGATATGCATTTCGGAGAACGTTGGCCGTTGGAGTAGCATCTATTAGGACGACGAAAGGAGTCACCCGTTTTTCTATCTCTTCTCGGGATATTTTCCCTTTGCTATTCGCTATACGTTTTTGGCTCATTGGTCAATTTTTTATTATTACAAAATAAGCAGTCCATGGGTTAGCTTGGCATCCTAAATGGACACATTTTCTAACTCTATTCTGTGGCTACAAAACAGTCGAAAATAATCGAATAACGAAATGTGAATTCTGTACAAATAACTTGTATATAATTAATCGATACCTTTGCTGCCTTGCATGAGATTTTCCCACACTTTTTGGAGAGTGAACTGCCATGACAGATCAACATTAGAATCCGTAGGTGTTAAAGCCTGGGATCCAACTTTGTTATACACAGATAAACTTGGTACGAAGAGCGCCTTCTTGAAGTAGACACCTACAATTTCAATGTAAGTTCTAATTTATTCTGTGGACATAAAGATTTCCTCTGGAAAAATATATATTTTGCATTACTTTTCTTCTCTTAGACACAAATAATCACAAAATTAATGTAGCACAAAGCCTCTTATCTGCTAATTATTAATCTTTAGAGTTTTAAAAATAATGTTCTAGCAAAATCCAGAGATTACTAACCATTATCAGCACAAGTTTTCATCAGGCGAGGAAGAAGCAACTGAGGATCTCGTACAGTCAAACAATTGAATAACAATATCTGAAAAGCAAGTAATTCGATGATTTCAACTCAGAAAAGTTCGAAGAAAAAGTGAAGCATAAATTTTGATTTTAAAAAACAGTTGCATTTCTACTCTTATTTTACGAGCTTCTAAATATTCAAAACAAAACCGGCAGACATGTCCAACTTTGACTGCTGATTTCTCAGCTTATATGTGCTGAAATTTCAATACCAGCTAATTATAATATGATGTAAAACTTGTACTCTACCTGAGTGGATTTCCTCTGGCTTTCACCATGGTGCATCTTCACTACTTCATGTGAGAATTTAGAGTTATCAGGTTGCTGATGAAACAAGGTTTGGTCCGGGTTGTATTCTTTAATGGAAAGAGCAAACCACCTTGCACACACTTCCATACTTTCAGGACTATGAGCCCCATCTAAAAAGAAGACGAGTTCATTTGATCCATCATTCTTGATGTGTTGATCAGGAACAATCTGAGCCCTTCCTTGCAAACTTGCACTCGTTAACCCTTGCATGAATTGCTCCGGCAAAGTGCTCTTCATGCAGGGATATGAAACACTTTAGCAGTAAGGTATTAAAAGAACAAAGAAGAAAAAAAGCTATAAGAAGAACTACTCTAGAACTTACAGTTTGCTCCAAATAAGTGTCTCCAAGATGTCCAGTCCTTTTTAGCCATGTAGAGCACAGTGCAACGGCAAGACCGGCATTTAGATATTGGTGCTCACCTTCAAGACCAAGACTTAAACCATTCAGCAATTTGGCATCTAATGGGGGTACCACTTGAAGAGGTACCTGCAGTTAGATAGATTTGCTTAGCTGATTGATTGCAAAGACCAAAGAGTAACATTTTTCTAATGATGCCAGCAAAAAAAGCTATCTAAATTTGAGGTTATGTATACCCGTGGCTTTCAGATGGTCATAGACAAATGGAAAAGAGCATAAAGTATGAAGGCACAACTTGATCCAATGAAGTATGCTTATAATATGGAGAATCAGATTGAAGGCACTTTACTCCCTCTGAAGTATGCATATAACATCCTTTGACAGAATAAATAAATGAACTTGCACAACATCTTCAATTGCTATTGAACTCACCATATTGACACAATAAATTTGCACTTCTAATGCAAAACAAACTCATGCCACGTTGTATCCTTTTACTTGATTTTTTGACACGCGAATTTTGTACTACTATACCAACCGATGAGTCACTAAGATTTATTTCAGAAGGAGCAAAACAGCCCCATGAAAGAACATACTTACGTTTAATTGAGAAGCCTTCTCCTCAAGTACACGCATTGCTTCGTCAGGCTGAGGCACCGTAAAAGCGGGGATCCGACCCTACATCAAAATAAATAAAAGAAATCATTAGGAAGGAAGTCCACGAAGTTGATACCAACTTCAAAAGGCATTTTTATTCAAAATAAGTAGAAAATATTTTACTCCAAAAATACCTTAAAGATACCAGCCTTCTCACCAGCAATTTCTCCAAGAGTATTCCCTATTAATAGAATTCAGTAGAAATAAATCCAGTGACAGAACATATCAGTGGCATTCCAAAATTACGTTCAGTGATATTCTGACACTTCAAGTACATTATGCCAATTTTTCTAAGGTGTTACCTAAATACAAAAATAGAAAACTAACCAAGAATCTCCATGTGGTCGTACCCAAGGGAACTTATCCCACACACAATAGGATGCCGAACCTGAAATATCAACAGGTCTACATGAGCATGTTTCAAGATGTTAAATTCGCAGAAATCGTCAATACAAATATCAAGATTCAACACTCAAGCAGTCTTAAATTATACATACCACATTCGTTGCATCATATTTTCCACCTAATCCAACTTCCATTATAGCAACATCTACCTGCATAAATATTGAAAATTAAGAAACTTTTATTCATTAATAACACAACATATACTAGAAATTAGTACCTCTACCATACAAATTTGCATAGAAATTAAAAGCGCAGGGATCAAACCTGCTCTGCTGCAAATATCTTGAAGGCAAGTAAAGCAAGGAAACGAAAATAGGGAGGCATTGGAAGATTGTCATCAGTTTTTTCCTGTGCACCACCAAAATGAGAAACAAGTTTCATCAACACTATGAGCAAGCACATCAAATTACAGACATTCCGAGTGATCACTAGGATGACAACATGTATACTGTAATACTACACCAGAATTGCAACTATTTGCTTTCTTCTTTTATTTATTTATTTTGATCAAGATGACATTCAAACTGATAAAACCTAAACACTAGCAATTTTGAATTAAACACTCACAACCTTGTCTTCCTTTTCTCAATAAACAACACTCAAAACCCCTTTTGTCATATGCCTTACAAGATCACCCAAAGTTTTGTCTAGGAAACCACTAGGCCTAATTATTTTCTCTTCCACCACAATTACCTTCTGAAGTCAATGCAACCACAACGACTCAAAAGAAAACAATGGAATGGCTTCAAACCTCAACATCATCAGCATAAAATATCACTTTTGCCACAACGAGTAACTGGAAATTAGTTTAAAGAACTCTAACACTAAAGTTGGAACAATTTACCAGTAGTACAAATATAGTATAAAGACAGACTTTGGTTTAAAATCAAAAGCCAGAAAAGTATAACTTAGTTTTCCACCCCAGTAGAACTTCTACCCGTACAAATTCAAATGACATATTTGAGTACAGAAACGTACCTTTAGTCTATCATAACACCACCAGAAATATGCTAAAAATTTCTCTTCACAAATTTCCATACTGCAGAAGCAACAAGAATAATGCTAATGAACCAAAGAACTGTAATTAGGTTTCAATTAAAGGCTCCATATAATGCATTTCTCTAGGCCTATGAAATTTAGTTAAATAAGAAAAGTACAACACCAAGGAGATTCCAGTAGCTACCAATACCAAAGAATAATTTTGTAACAAAACAATTGCAGAACTAACGAAATTATCAGAACTCATGAGCTAACTCATTGTGCACCCTCGACAAAGTAGATGAGAGATACATAAAAGAGATAGACGAATTTTAAGTTTCTTATTCAACAAAGAGCGAACTCAAAATGTAAAATGAAGCAAGTTGACGAATGCATAGTAAAAGGAAATAAAATCAACACATGAACCTGAAGCACTCACCCATCTAAACGAAACCTTTCACGGATATCAATGAGGTGAGGAGAAGTGAAGAGCCCAGTGTGAAAGCCACAGTTACGTAATATAGATTCTGTGAAGGTGCATGTAGATCCCTATACAACCACAGTTCAAAAGGACAATTTCCACCATCAAAATAAACACGGAATTACTAATTACAACATAAGCATAGAATTGGAAATCTATATTCAAACTTGAATGTAATCTAACAGCACAAACTACCAAACCACACATTCATTTAAGTTTTGATTGAATTGAACCTCTTGTGATGGCTTAACTTGCAAGCAACCACCAACGTTAAGAGAATAAAGTACCTTCCCTTTGGTGCCAGCCACATGTATAATCTTCATATTTGAAATTGCCTCCTCCAAATCTAGAATCTATGGAAATGCACACACCATTGTTAAACCTCAGCAATCACAACAACAAAGTTAACAAAAATTTCAAACTCACAAACTTTTTTCACCTTTAGATACTCAAATAGCTGGTCAAACTGATCCCCCATATTGCTACTATCAGCACGGGTGCGCCTAGTGATTAGAGATGACAAGGCATCCAATGCTTCCTCATAAGGAGTCATGGATGAAGATTTTGGGGACCCATTTCCACCTTTTACAAAACCATAAAACGAAAAATAAAAATCAAATTTTTAACTTACGTTGAAGCACCCCAGAAGCCAGGGAATGAAGAAACCGATTAAAAACGAATCAAATCTGAGATTTTGAATTGAGAGTATGCACAGAGAGATGAATACCTTGCTCAGCCATGGCAATTGAGGTTTTGAATTCTGAATGGAACAGAGATGAAGTGCAGTGATGAAGATAGCAGAAAATGGGTCAAATCAAAGGAGTGAAAAATGGAAGGTGGGATTTGAGATTAAGAAGATAAAAAAGAGTTTGTCTTTT
This sequence comes from Nissolia schottii, assembly GCA_003254905.1. Classification (NCBI taxonomy): domain Eukaryota; kingdom Viridiplantae; phylum Streptophyta; class Magnoliopsida; order Fabales; family Fabaceae; genus Nissolia; species Nissolia schottii. The sequence continues at coordinate 193,015 of QANU01073048.1, read as the reverse complement.
TATTGCGGTATGCAAGTCCTAGTTTGATTCCAGTTTATTTGGATTTTGGTCAATTGCGGCTGTTAGAGAGAAACTATACAAGAGAGAAGGATAGCATGAAGTATCATAGTGGGCATACAGTGGAACGAAACAAAAATATTACATGCATTTACAAAAATATTTGTCTATTTAGTTTATGCGTCTACAAAAATACATATTTAATATTGTTCATATATTTATTTGATAGACACGCACATATTTAATACTATTCGATCATATATTTAATAATGTTTGTTTATCTATTTTATGCATTTACAAAAACACATGTTTATAACATTGCTCACGTATTTGTTTAATAATGTTTATTTTTCTGTTTTATAATATTTTTTTATTTATAATATTTATTTCTAGGCATAAAGTACAAATAGTAGATTTGGGTAAAAAATGAAATGACATGTGAAAATTTGTAGATAATTTTGTTAGTGTTATTTTTTTATTAATAATGCTCCTATGAAACAGGTTTGAGATCGAATAAATTCTCGTGTTATTTTTCACTTAATGTTGGTAACTGTGATTTCTTATATAATAATAATTTATGAATATTATACACCAGTCTCACGTACTCTCAATTAAATGTGAAAGCATCACATATCACGCACAATTTTATGATATAAAAAGTTGACATGAAATAATTTATTTTTGTTTGAAATTGTAAATAAATTATCTCATATTAAAATTTTACATGACTTGTTTGAAATGGTAAATAAATTATCTCATATTAAAAGTTTACATGACTTAACATGTAAATTTGTACCGTTAATTGATTAATAAAAAAGCCATTTATGAATGTAAATATTTACATATGACTAAATTACGAATAAGTAAAGGATTTAAATAGTATGTATGATGTTTTAAGTTCAAATCTCATTACCACAAATATAATTTTTGAAGTAACAAAAAAAATTATATATGAAAAGTTATCTATACTATTAAATAAAGAGGATATTTAAGTGTAACCGTCAATTTAATATCCAATTTTCCCCTTTTTATCCTTACATATTCCTCAATCTATGATTTTTTTTATAACAATTTCCAATTTTCATTTAGCGCGCATGTTCGTGCATGGAACTCTTGCTAGTTAAAATAAATTCGTAAGAAATGATGAAATTTATTATTATAACAAATTTTATGAACAATCAATAGTCATCTATTCTGTTAAATAAAAAGATATCCAATCTCTACTATTAAATATAAAGCATATCTAAGTGTAATTGTTACTTTGATTTCCAATTTTTTTTCCTCTATTTTATCATTACATACTCCATAATCTATACAAGAAAAAATTATTAGTGTACACTTTAGACTATTGTGTACAAACATTTTTAATTGTTATACACAAACATTTTCAACTATCATGCACAAACATTCACAGACATGTGCACAAACATTTTTAATTAACATGCACAAATTTTTAGTATAGTGCACAAACATTTTTAATTAACATGCACAAACTTTTTATTATGGTGCACAAACATTTTTAATTATCATCCACGAACATTTTAGTTAACATATTACACAAACATTTTTAACTAACATACACAAAAATTTTATTATGGTGCACAAACATTTAAATTAACATATTACACAAATATTTTTAACTAACATACACAAACTTGTTATCATGATGCACAAATATTTTTAATTACCGTGCACAAATATTTTAATTAACATATTACACAAACATTTTTAGTTAACATGCAAAAGCTTTTCATTATAATGCACAAACATTTTAATTAACATATTATACATACATTTTTAATTAACGTGTACAAATTTTTTATTATGATGCACAAATATTTTTAATTATCATGTACAAATAATTAAAAATATTTGTGCATAACAATTAAAAATATAAATTGTGAATCAACTTAGTCCCTTAGTTGAAATCCATTATGGCATTGCTGACATGTTATGTTAAATTCCAAATTAACATCATATGCAATACCTATCGAAACGACATAATTTAGTTAAAAGGACTACTTAACAAAGAAATTGTTAATTAGTGATTAAGCTTCCTCTCTCCCTCTCTCATCTAATTCTTCGTTTCTCCCCTCTCTCACTTGCTTTCGTGCCCACCATCCCTCCACAAACCACAGCACCGACTCTCCGTCCCTCCATGGCCACTGACATCGATGCCACTCCACCTCCTCCAACAACCACTTTAACCACCACCCAGCCGCCGCACCACATGAGACCACCACTGTCATCAAAGAACCAAGAAAAACCACAAAAACTCCCAAAACATTCAAGGATCTTGGTGAAATTTGTATAAGAAAAATCTAGAAAAATTTACAACCACAACAATCACGACAACCCATAAAAATCAAAGCTTAACCAAAATTTTACAACTTCACAAACAAAGAATGAAATTTTTTTTCCCTCTCTCTTTCTCCTAATCCCTCTCTCTTTCTATAGTTTCAATCTCTGTCAACTACCACCAGTCCACCCTCCCATCATCGTCCTTTCCCCAGACGACGACGCCACCCACCACCCGCCATCCACCGCAACCAAAACCCAAAATCTATAAATCCAAAAATTTCATCCACCTTCATCATCAACAACATAAATCCACCACCATCATCAAGTTGGGCTTTAGATCTACACGATTCAACTCAGAAATTCAATATTTTCAGATGTGTAAAAAAGAAGAATGGGAGTAGAAATCTGAAGGTTGAGGAACGTGAAGGGGTTGCGGAATGGAGTCGGATTCGAAGTTCGTGATCTGAGCGTTGTTGTCGCTGAAGACTCACGACTAGCAACCACCCACTGTCGTTGATCCAAATGCGGGCAAGGTTGAGGAGTGGAGGTGGAGGCAAGGAGAGGGAAGGAGGAGACTAGATGTAGGGGTGGGTGGCGTGGATGGTGGTGGAAGACGGTCAGCGGTGGTGGACGACAGAGGGAGAAAGAGAAGAGGGATGAAAGGGCAAATAGATGAGAGATCAGGGGCTGCAGAAATGAGAAAGATTGGCGGGACTAATTTCAACATTTTAAAATAATTTCAAGAATTAATTTAAATTTATATTCACCCATGTCATGTCATATCAAATGTGACGTACAGATATTTACACGACACGCAAATGAAAATCTAACTTCAAACAAAAATGACTTGCGATTACACTTTTAGTGAATAAAGCAAACATTTTCCCGATTTCTTCATATTAATAATCCACCCGTTGTTGTCGCCGTTTGGTTCCAAGGTTCTCAAATCCAATTAAGATTCCTCCTCCAATCCGAATTCGGATTACTGGGTTAATTCTTTTAATATAAATGCTACGCAGAATATTTTTATACTATTATTTAATAAAATCATGTTACATAGGCAAAAATAATTTACTCTCATCTACTTTTTTTAATATAATTGAATGACAAATTAAAAAATTTTACTCTTCCGATACATAAAAATTTTACTCATTTTTTTTAATCAAATAGACAAGTATTATTGCAATACCAACTNAAAAAAAAAAAAAACAAAAATGACTTATGATTACACTTTCAGGGAATAAAGCAAACATTTTCCCAATTTCTTCACATTAATAATCCACCCGTTGTTGTCTCCGTTTGGTTCCAAGGTTCTCAAATCCAATTAAGATTCCTCCTTCAATCCGCATACGGATTACTGGGTTAATTCTTTTAATTTAATTGCTACGCAGAATATTTTTATACTATTATTTAATTAAATCATGGTACATAGAGAAAAATAATTTATCTCTCATCTACTTTTTTAATATAATTGAATGAAAAATTAAAAAATTTTACTCTTCCGATACATAAAAATTTTACCCATTTTTTTTAATCAAATGGACAAGTATTATTGCACTACCAACTATACTAAGGTATTATGTCAACCAATTATTAGTTACTGCTAAACAATTTTAAGATTGTATTTCGCTTAATAAGAATTTCATTCTAAGCTTTCATAGTAAATAACAAGATGCCACTTGAGTTAAAGAGCATCTTTGGCATTTACTGAGTGAGACTGAACACAATCACTAATGCATGCCGAGATTCATTCATGGCAAGAACTCAAAAACATATATAAACCTTGCAGACATCAAAGAGCATCATCTCTGTACACACTCAGAAACCCTCTTCCTGCAACAAGCAATTCCAACACCACCATCTAAAAGCTGGAGACACGATCAAGATAAGATGCCTGTCAAGGGCCATACATTAATTGCCAGATTGCAAAAAGAAACAAAACAGAGACCCCACAAGATATGACAAAAGCAATGTGAAAAAAACCAAAATAAAAAATGGAGCGATCATATTCACATCAATCAAAGCATTTGTCTGAGCTGCTGGTTTTCCTTCCGAAGAGACTTCACTTCTTTCATCAACTCGGCTTGGTTTTCCAGAATGGAGTTCATCACAGTAGACATTTCCGTCTGTTGAATTTGACAATTAATTAAAAATGGAATTGAAAAGAAGAGAGGAAATCAGAACCATTCATTCTAGATGCAAACCTCTTGCAGATGAAACTGTCTTAAAATTTCAATGTGAAGGTTCCTCATATCCTCGTGTATGGACTTCTGAAAGGAATCTAGAGTTTCTTCCAGCGTCCTTTGGAAAAGCTGAAGCGTAAATGAAGATCCTTGTTGTGCATCTGACTGGGATGCTTTCTGTTGTGAGATTACTCCCTATCATCAAATTCATAAATCAATAAACATTAGAAAACTAAAACAATGAAAACCCATGTATATGGCTCTGAACACTGAAGCACATAAGCAGAAGATTCTAGGATGATGGAGTGGAGAAAAATGTTCTACTCTTTTTCTAAAAGAAAACACTAATATGCAATGCAATCATCAGATCTAATTAATTTGAATATTTAACATACATTTGCCAAGGGTAGAGAACCCGATTCAGTTGGAGCAGATATATCAGACTTCATCAGCAAGCTATTCAGAAGTTCTTCCCTGGTTTCGGCTCCTGATTTCTTAATCTTAGGTGAACCAACTGAAAGGGATGCTCCATCACTGAAGGCAGATGAAGCGCTTATTCTTTCCGCATAAGTAGAAAATCTTCGAGGAAAATTAGACATTTTTGGGGAATCAAGGATTCTTGGAGAATCAATGTTTGCATGACCAAGGCTAGTTTTTGTATTGATGGATGACAGCGGCAAAGAAGTGGAGAACATGTTATCAGGAAATGCCAATGAAGTCTCTTGGCTCGTAGAGACATCCTTGGCACGTAAATTGGCATAACTTAGGCTTGATGAACTTGTATAGGAACTGAGAGCTGTTGATGAGGATGTATCCTGAAATCCAGATAGCATTGACCCTGCTGTCTGACCACTAGAAGCCAACATCCCAAAACGTGAGGGTGCATTGACAGGTTGGCGTGTGTAAGTGTATTTATCAGATAACTTCTCACCACCCCAAGCTTCAGGAGGAGTGATGGAAGAATCTTCGCTCTTCGAAGACGGGGGAGGAGTTGACCCCACAAGTGGAAAGGAAGATTGAGCTATATCCTACACCAAATTAGTAACTCAGTGTGCAATATATAATAAGTTAAAATAGGATAATCTACCTGGTCATAATACACACAATAATATAATATCCAATGAACTTCCCTGAGCAGTTACAATAAATAATTCAATCCAAGCAACGTAAGTTACATGAAATCTTTGGGAATGATTTGATGATTCAATTTATAAAACAGACCTAATCAAGACTCATTAGTATGCCTTCCCCACATTTTCATGGTTAAATCAAATGCATGAATTAAATCATCCTAAATATTCATGGCCTAGAAGAATTTAATTATTTTTCTTACAAATTCAGAAAACCTGCAAAAGGGGTTAAAAAGGGGATTACGATTCTCTGATGTTTGTTGTGAACATGATTATGTCCAATTAAGAGAGAGATAGACACAAACACTCAGACATGACATGATTTAAAGTGTTTGTGTCTATCTCTATCCTAACATAACATGGTCATACTCAAAACAAACATGTAGGGGGTGGTAGCAAAGAAAGAGAGAAAAATGACCTTTTTATTTAAAGAATTCCAATTATACAGTTTTTCTGACATCCAAGTTCTTCTCCCATTGCATATTAGGGAATTCAATTACTACACATTCACTATTTAAATAATGGCATGGATGGCAGGATATAAGATTTGTTGCACTTAGAATTGGAGGTGTATCGGTTAGTATTTCAAATAGCAGTTAAATTCAAAACAAGGGCCAAGGGAGACAAGAACCTGCTTTGTGGTTGAGCCAGATTTCCAATCTAATATCGGGTGATCACTAATTCCCTCCTCTGAATTAGGAAATCTTCGACTAGATGATGGAAACAATGTCATTGAAGGTTTCCTATCTGCAAGTATACCATCTTTCTTTGTTCCATCATCCCATAGTGAGGGTGTCATTGGTTGAACATCCACAAGAGGGGAGAAGACCTCCATGTCATCCTTGAAGTTATAACTAGAACGTGGAGCATGCAACCTTGACAGGTTTCCGCCAGGCCATAAAGGGCTTCGATGTGGTGTTTCTTCTACACTAGACATATTTTGTATGCTTGATGTAAATCCACTGCTGGAAGCTGTAAGTGATGATGTATCAATGGAGGCACCCAAACGACCAGGATTCCTTGTACTGGACAGTGATGTAGAAAGGGAAACACTTGACGCAGTTGCAGAAGGTAAAGGATCAGGCATAAGGATTGAATCTTCAACAGCATCTCCCACAAGAGCAGTCTCAGCAGAACAACTTTCACTAACAATAACTGGTTTCGACCTTTGCCAGCACAAGCTTGTAACAGCCTGTTGCATGGTATTATAGTTATAATTAAGAGTAAAAGGAGAACGCTAAGTATATCAACATAAATGAAAGAGCTAAAGTTATTGCTTCACTTAAACAATCATAAATTGTGTTCAAGAAATAATTCTTTATTCTTGAATGATCAATGACCTACAAATAAACACTTGAAATTATAAAGGATTTTAATTTCAATTTTTTCTTAAACAAAGAAAAAACACAAGATAGCATTTGGTTAAATGATGTAATATGTAATACTACAAGAAATCCACACAAGACACATAATGCATGAAGCAGCTCCCAAGTGCTTGTACTTCCATAAGTCCATCTTATTGTCAGGTGACACAGCCAAGCTTAAATGCATCAACCACGCAGATCACAACGAAATGTAAAAATTACCTCTGAACTACCAAATGCGTGAAGAACAACAAAAGGTTGTGGTTTTCCTCGAACATCATAGAATGCCACACGGCCATTGCTAGTTCCAGCAGCCAGCATCCAACCATCATCTTTAAAGGCCAATGAAGAGAAAGGTGCTTCATAAGAAATGCAAGATGATGGTTTCCTAGAACCAGAGTCATAAGTGTATAATTTTTTGTCAAGACCCACACTAGCAATGATCTGTCAAAGGGAAAAATATGTCAGAAAGCAAAATTATCCTAAGTTCCTCACCCAAAGGAAAGGCCACGATTTCTAAGCAGGATGATAGTCTCCTTGTATATAAAACTAAAACAAGAAATGAAAAGTTAAACCTTGTCGTTGGATGGAGAGAAGCCAATACCAGCAGTCGGAGCAGAATGCTGCTTCATCCACGAAACCTTTTTCCCAAAATAAAAGGGGAAAAGACAAAAAAAGTACTCTGTCAACTCAAAAAGATCCATTTGAAATAATAATAATAAAAAAAAAGGAAAAACGTAAGAAAGGAAAAACTTGCTACAGAAAAAAAATTAATGATAATAATAACAATAATAATAATAATTCTTTGAACTACAACAATATCAAGGATTCAAGATGTTGACTAACATGTGATTATGAAGATTGTATAAGAGAAAGATGTTAGACAAGTGTAATTTATTCTCAGTGATCAATGGAGAAGACCAATTGATGCTTCAAATTTGACCCAAGAAAAATGGCTATTCAAATTTGTACAATGTTCCAGCATATGTTACATAACTATTAAATGAGCACATTGCATACCTTAGGACTACGACCAGTTGTATCCCACAAATGCACTGTCCCATCATCACCAGCAGTCACTAGAAGGTGACGACTAAGTCGGGAATAATCAAGAACTCTCAACATCTGGTCTTGAAATTTTAAAGATGGAAGATTAGTCAATAAACAACAATGCAAAGCCAAACACAAAGAAGCAGAAGTTTCAACAAAGCATTAAAACCTGTTGATTGGGATCTTTGAGCTCAGCAGCCCTTGCCCCAGAAGCAAGGTTATGAAGTATAAGGTCCCCTCTAAGGCTGATAGAAGCCAAATGTTCATCTTTACAGTTGTACATTACACCTGTTATGGTATTAGTGTGACCCCGCAGCCATTTGATACAGCGCTTCCTTTGCAGATCCCATATCCTCACAACTTGACCACTCCCTCCAGAACAAACATATCTGGATGCCTTGTTGCTGAAGCTGATAGCCAATATAGACTCCTGAAAAAAGAAACATAAAGAAGAGAAAAAAAATAGCATGAAGAAACCCAAAAAGAAAGTGCTTGATCATGCTCGGACCACCACAAACATCAGTGTGACCATATAATTACAGTGAATAAATGAATAGAAACTGAACTCGTCCATGCAGTCAAGTAACTCTAAAAGCAATGCAAATCAAGTCCGGAATCTTGGCCACTTGGCCATTTCCCTGTCTCAGATCTTTAAAAGTTTGAATGCTAACACACACCAAAGAGCCAAATAGGCAGGATAGTCTTCCCTTCATGCATAAATCATTTAATCAAAGTTTACCTGGGTACATTGCACCTAACTGGTCTTAAACTCTTAATATAAACACTCAAAACAACATGAAAGTAGACAATGTATCAGTCACAATAAACCCCAGATGAGGCTTTTAAGTATTAGAGACTAATGCACCCAATGTTTAAGGACTAACATAACTGGTATTTCTTATTTCTAGGGACTATACTCCAGTTCTTCAATTTTTTTTTAGGACTAATGTGTGTGGCGCTGATTTACTCGGAGGAGAATTTTGGAGGCTTACTATTTAAGTCTTAAGTTCATGCGCAAAAGGAACCACACCCTAACGGAAGAAAAATACCTCTATGTTGTCTCCACTATCAGCACCAGCAATAGGTATGGTCCCCATGCTTTGCCCATTCTTCCGCCATAACGAGATCTTCTTATCATCCCCGGCACTCGCCACAACCAAATCTGCAAATAAAAAACCAAAATTCACTTAAAAACAAACCCTGATTCACCTTTCTCTTACCAATGAAGACCATTACCAATTGCTCGATTCTCTCGAATCCACCAATTTGGGAAAGAAAAAAAAAAGCCAATGCAAACCCACGAAAGCAAAAAACAAAAAAAAAAATTTAAAAAAAAAAAATGGGGAGATTTGATTGAGACTCACTGGTGTGGTTCCACTTGAGTGAATTGACCTGGGAACCAGGAGAAGGGGTGTAGCTGAGGGTGCAAGGGTCGCCGGGCTTGACGGAGGCGTCGAACAGCTTCACGGTGTCGCCGCCGCTCGCCGCCAACAATGCCATCGACGGATCGGCCAAAAAAACCAAAAACACTGTCGATTTCGGATTACCGGATAAAACGCGTGAGGCAGTGTGAAGTGTTGGGCAAGGGATTCGAAAGGGTTTGTTTATTTCTTTATCTAGGTTTGGTTTTGGGGGGAAATGGATGGAAACATTTTTGTGGATTTGGATTTGGAAATGGAAAACCCTACAGAAACAGAGAGACGAGTTGAAATGAAAGAAAAGGGAAGGAAAATTTGAACGGCAAAAAAGACGGAAAGTGGGCGCCTTTATATGATGTTTATTCCATCATCTCTGCGTGGGTGGATGGGTGTGTTAACCCCAGGCTCTCTATGAGTAATTTTTCCCTTTTTTAAAAACATATTTATCCTATTGATTTTTAAATCTTTTTAATGAGATTTTTTTTTATTACGAATTGTTCACGTAGTTGTGGCAAGAGTTAAAAGAGAATATGTGTGTGTGTATATATATATAGGATAACTAATAAATCAACCAACATTATTGTTAACATTTAAGTTTTTTTTTTTATATTTTATATCTAAAAATCTCACGTGTTCTTTATAAAAGTTGTAAGTTATTATGAAACTAATGAAAAAGAGTGATAAGAAAAAGTAATAGAAGAGATAAGGAGAAAGAATAGAGAGATGTGTCTTGTACGATGAACATCTAGATGACTATTTATAGATTAAGGGTGAAGTACACAATATTACATCAAATATCTGTCATATCAATATATATATATATATATGTGTGTATATAATTGGATATCAGCCAAATTAGGATAAGGCATCCACATCTCAATAATATTTTATAATACTCCTCTTTGATGTCTATCCAAGATATGGCTAGTTAGTATCTTACCGAAAAAAAACTCATTAGAAAAAATATATTAGTGAAGGAAAAAGAGGACAACATTTTTCTCCCCTTTTAAGATAATTATGGATATTTATATAATACTAAGATGATTTAGAAACTACTATTATAATATATATACACACATTGTACTACAATTTCTGTAATAATGGTAACCTTCACCCCTTCGATTTTTTGCCATCAAGGATAGAGGAGTCAAACAACCTTATAGACATACGGAACCAACAATCACGGTAGCACAAATCACAACTTACTTCAACATTTTTCATGATCTTCACATGTTGGTTGACTACCCTTGTCCAAAAATTGCATGGTTTAAATAACTAGCAGCTAAAGTCTCCTTTCTTGACCTCTATGATATAGTCGTACTTCCACATGTAAATAAATGAGACAAAAAAAACTTTTTTGCAGCTACATAGCCAACAAACTGTGATTTTGATTCATATCAATAAAGTAAATCTATGAAAATATCACAATAAATATTGAAAATTATTCTAGTATGATCTTGTTAAACAATAATTAAATCTTGTTAACTGGCTTACACTAAAAGTTATATCCAGTGGATATTATTAGCGAGGAATACTAGTGCTCCAATAACACTAAGGAATGTGGTACTTTAACAAGAAATTTCTTGTCATTTTCATAATGTCTTAATGAATCTTTATCAACTAATCTCGCAGTCATTAGAGTACTCAATGGATGTGCTCAATCCATTTAAACTTATTTCAGAATCTTCTCAATATAAATTGAGTGTAAACCAAGACAAAATTGTGTCTCAATATATTTCTTTAAATATTTTACATATTTTGGAATCTCTTCTGGAGATGTAACGATGCTTAAATCACTAACTTATATTGTGATTATAACAATTTAAATCCAAACCCGTTTATGAAAATACATGGATAAATGGGATTAATTTTATACTCATATCTCAATAAAAATAGATTTAGGCGATTGTACTATATATGTTATGATTATTTTAATTCATATAAGGATTGTTAAAGCCTTAATGAACAATTTTTTCCTAGAATTTCTATATGTTTCAACTAGTTTAAATCCTTTAGAGATTTTCACAAAATTTTGTTAGCTAATAAGCCATATTAATAGGCGACGCATGTCTAATTTTTGAAAACTAAATTAAATCCACATTCAGTCCGTATAGTCAATGTCAGATTTTCTGAAAACCTTTGTGTTATAAGTCGTGTTTTATATCTTATCTTTCCCCATTTTATTTTTGCATGAAAAACTCACTTGTACCCCACTAGCCTCACACCTTCAAATGCTTGACTATAGATCCTAAACACTTCATATTTTTCAAGTGAAGTTAATTTCAACATAAATTATGTTTTTTTCACATTGGCTAATCATTTCTCTATCTATATTCTTTAACAGATTTTTATTCAAGATCCTCATCTTGTCTTTTTTTTTTTGTTTCAATAGCAACATTTTGTGCATACAACGTTGTTGACAACAATATGATTTTGATTGGTTCCATATTTTTCATAAAGACATAACTCATCAAGATCTCTTAATTTTTTCAAGTACTTTAACCACTTTTGAAGTTTCATCAATAGTTATGTCTTGGAGCTCTTTTCGAGCATTTGTCTCTATATTATGATTATATTCATTAATTGCTCCTTTTCATTTTAAAGGAATTTTTATATTTGGAACCGATTGTGCTAACATGCTTCAGGTGTGACTTACTTTGGACTAATAGGTTGTCCTTCTAGGGCACCATTTTAAATTGGAGTAACAACTTGCAGCCTATATATGAGCTTTCACAACTCTCTTTGGGTCAGTACATAAATCTGGCAATTAATTTGTAATATTTTGTCAAATTGTCTTGTACAAGGATCTAAATATAATAATGACAATGTATTTCATGTAATTTCTTTTTTCAGCTGCTTATTTTCTCCCCTAATGTTGGGAAACTTATTTCATCAAAATGACAATAAAATAAATATTGCCGCAAATAAATCTCTAATTGGTCAAGGTAGTTTATAACAAAAGGGGATTCATTACCAATCACATATTCTCAATATTCTCTATTGTCTCATTGTGGTAGAGAAATTTTAATATAAACCACACATTTAAAAAAATTTAAAATGGTAAATATTTAGCTCCTAACCAAAAGTCAAGTGTAATGGGAGAATGTATAATAACTTGTTGGCATGATGCGTACCCTATTTTGCCCTGTTTATATACCTAGATGGTATCCGTGATTTCTTCAATCCGCGGATATCCTTCCTGTTTTGCCTCCTGGGATCACAGCATGATATCCGCTGGTGAGAGTCCATCATGGGGCATGATGATAGCTGGTAAGTTTGGGGTCGACTCGAGTTGCGCTGGCTCTCTCGGGCCATTCCGCGGGTATAGGCCATTATCCTCTAGTTGGACTGCGCTATGGGCCGATCGCGGGTGTTCCGTGGAATGGGCCTTTGAGGTCCAGTCCGTAACACAAATAAAGTATTTTATATCTTTTTTTCTTTAGTAATTTATCATACAAAAGCAAATTTTTTATACAATCCAAAGGAAATAAATTAATTTAAAGCCACTTTTTAACTAAAGTATCTAAACATAAATTGATTATCATATAATCGATTATATAAAAAAGTAATTGTTGAAATAAATGATTATTCAAATACACACTAATTAGAGTTGGAGGAGATTGCAATGAATAATATTAATTATTTTACTTTTCGTATAAATTAAATTTTATGTATCATTTCCTCCATTTCAAAATATCCCTCGGAATAAGATTAATGCATAAATTAAGAAAAATAATAATTAATTTTAATAATAATATCTATACAATTATATAATTACCTCTTGGCAGTCCAATGTGGTTTTTAGCAAGTGATCTTAGAGTTGGACTCTAAATGCGCTATAAATTTCCTCCATGATCCCCCGAGTTCTAGCTGCCTTTGCTCCCCATTGGTGAAGGCTATATATGAGAACTCGGGACCATCCAAAATGTCCATATTAGACATGTTTTTAGGGAAGTCAATTCTTGTGCGGATTCTTTAACCAAGCAGGGGTCATCTTTACTCTATGGGGTTCCATTTGTATGACTCAATTCTTAATTTTCTGTCGTTAACCCTATTAGCTAATAGAGTTGGTACGTTTTTCTCCCGTATAATGGGGTTGTAGTTTCTTGTTTGTTTTTTCGGGCCTGTGGCCCGTTGTCCATAAAAAAATAAAAAATACATAATAACCTCATGGTGCCCAAAATTTTCTTCTAGAAATAACCTAGGCAGTTTTTTTAATCAACAAATAACATTTTTTAGTTTTTTTAAAATATTTTAAAAACCTCTTTTTAGTTTTTTAATTATTTAATACTTAAAAAGTATGAAATGCTTGTCAAGACACGCTAATACAAAATAAATTAAATAAATGAAATTACCGGAGTCTAAAAAAAAAGTCAAATATAATTAATACTATCTTCTTTATGTACCTAAAATACTACGTCTTTGATATTGCATGAAGAGCGTAAAATCACTAATGAACACAATTGAACAAAGAATAGTTGAAAAAAAAAACTACCTTGATACTTAAAATTTGATATTTAAAATTGACAAAACATTCAAAATTTTAAAATTCTATAATTTGATAAAGATTTTAAAACATAAATTCATAAAACCTCTAATCTCTAGCCATATCTAAATAGTAAGTGTGACAATTCCCACAATCCCATCTTGCCCCGTCGAGTAATTCAATGATTGACTAAACTTTAAGATAAGTTTAGAGAAAACTCATTCATATTATTTCAAGTTTGGAGTGGAGAAAAAATGCATTCGTATTATTTTAAGTTTGGGGCAGGTCTCGGTTTTAGGATACCCACCTTTAATATATATACACATACACAATATATTATAATATTTTATATATATAAAATTCATACATTAGCTAATTAGCTAATTTTTGGATCAATGGGTGGGTGAGGTGGGGGTCTAGTTTATTTTTAAACTTCAAAATAAAGTTAGATCATTAAGTAAAAAAGAAGAAAAATTCTATTAAAAAAAAAAATTATGGGCGGAGCAACTACGAGACGAATATAAACCCACAAATTTGAGTATAAGACAAAATAAAAATGCATCAAAACATGAGAAGAGGAATGGGATAAAATTTGAATGAATAGGTCAGGAATAGATAATGAAAAATCCATCTCGCTCTGCCCATTGCCATCCCTACTAAAATAGATCATGTGATTTACAACAAATGGAAACTAAACGCCTAATCTTATCCCTCTAGCTGTCTTGATAGAGAATCTCAAATATTATCATAAAACACCAAGTTAGATTATTCTAAAAAGTATGGCGTGAAAAGAGAACTTGTCACTTTGATTGTGTTTGTGTTTGAATCTAGAGACAAAACAGAGGTACAAAAACACGAGAACAAAG
>QANU01073048.1:163303-177802 GCA_003254905.1 Nissolia schottii | reverse complement strand
AAAAAAAAAAAAGGTTATTGTCTCTTTCCTTCCAATCCACGCAAACAAAGTAGCTTAGATGTTCCTCAATAAGGCAAAAGCAATTGTTCTGAATTCTCATGACTACAAGATATCTTGATCTAAAAAAAAAAAAACACAAACCAATATAAAACCATTAATCAAATCCAGCAATTGCATCTTTACTATCTCAATAAAATTGGCTAGAACCATCAACACAATCTTTCTCTATCAGTGTAAATCCGTGACCCATCTACAACACATACATGTACATATTGTGTTGTAGAATAATTATAAAGAAAACTAAAGGAACAAAAAATAAAGAGAAAAATAAAACCTCTGATTTTGTGGTCATTCAGCAGTGCTTAATATCCTATAACTAGTACATTATGGCCACTGCCTCACTCGAATGATTATATAGCATTCAACTTGATCGTCGTCAACACAAAATGGATAGAACTAAAGACCGGGCAATCTACATCATCTTCTGACTTTAATTTAACCTGAAAAACAGGAAAATATATCTGCACCAGATGGAAAAAAAAGGGAGGGTGAGGGTCAATAATGAAGATACAACAGCTGGGTATGCCGTAGGGGTTCGCAAAATTAGAATGCATGGATGCTTAACATGATTCCATGAATGAACAAAAAAGAAAGGAGTCTCTCTTAGCATTCAATAGTAAGAGCCAAATGAGGGGATTCCCTGCTATGCAATAGCAGATAATCTAAAAATGAAAATCATTTCCCTATGTTTCTCATAAACCATATTTAGTCACAATACTTCAGTTCTGACCTAGTTACCAAGATAAGTTCGACTACAGCGAATTTTAAACAACACAAAACCTATCACCGGGTTTGTATTGAAGGATTCTAGCATGCCTTAAAACTGTAAAGGTCAGATTAGGATCATATTTCCATGTAATGCTAGGCAGAACAGTTTTATAAATTAAAGCAAGAGTTAAAATATTGAATAAGCAAGCATGAAGAGGAGTGCGATGAGATAGCCAAAACAAAATTTGATTGCCGATGTCTATTATTTTTTGGGGCTCGATTGAACACTAGCATCCCCGGCCTTATTACCAGGAACCAGACTAACCTGTCCAGACCTAACCTGACTGAGGTCCCTTGAAGAGTGTAGTGGTCTCCCCATGAGGATTTTTTCCATCCCAGGGCTAGGACCCGGGACCTCTGGTTAAGGGGCCAAGGTACCGACCACCTTGACCAACCAACCCCACGTTGGTGCCAATGTCTAATATTTTAATAATGCTCTCATAATTTGTGGGGTGAGGACAGATGAAAAATCAAATTATTGCGGGAACAATTTAAAGAGTAAAACAAAATGTAATCCCTTTTTATTTATCAGAAGGGAAAAATAACCTACCAAAGAATTTATTATGTAACTATCTAATGTATATAACTCATAGCAAGAGAAACCAAACCAAGAATATGCATTTGCAAGTTTATTTCATTTTGTTGATGACACTATTCTCACGCTGTTCACTTTTTGGTGGAAGATAGTGATACTTCTATGCATGCACTTAGTTGATGACACTATTCTCACACCGTTCACTTTGTTGTTTGATAAAACCAAGTTGAGAAAAACCAACCAGACCACCATATAATGTAATTAAGCAGAGTTTGCTGATAGTTTGGTGCTCGGTCAACGCTCGGATTAAAAAGATATGGTTTTTAACAGGCATGATCATTATAAGTAAACAAAGGTCCTTTTTTTCTTCATTTTGAAACATAAAAGAGAGTTTTTGAAGAAAATATAAGAACCATTCCTCCCTATTTTTGACAAAAACCTGAATCATACCAATAACAACCAAAAATCTCAAATAAGCAATATTCTGCACTTATGATACCAAATATATATATATATATACATATATATATATATATATATAAATATAACCAGACCTTAGTTAATTAAGGAATAGTGATGTGCCGGCCATCACATCTTGTTTGGCATTCCGAACTTTACTTTTTTCTCAGCAGGCTTCAGAATCTGGAAAGAGCACATCAAGTTTTCATCCACACTCATCATTGCACCAGCATTGTCAAATTCACCACAGTAGTTTGGAGCTGAAAATATCGTAACAAGTTGCCTCTCAGCAAAAAATTCATATCCATCCTCTACAACCTGTAGAAGAATTTATAATGTCAGTTTCCAATAAAACCACCAAAAGATTTAGCATTTTTCTCAAATAATATGAATGACTAGAAGGAGGAACACGAGGGAGGCAAAAAAAAAACCATGTCATGACCTGATGAGCGCGGCATATAAGGTCCAAATCATGCTTTGTCAGAAACTCAACCACCTTATCAGGGCCAAATGTGTAGGAGACTCCTCGGTCATTCATACCCCAACCTTTCACATCTCTACCAGGGTCTGACCAAAGCAAATCACACAGCAACCCAGTGTCCGGAATAGCAATTGGACGGGGTAGAATCCTAATCTGATCCAAGTTTGTGAGTTCGGGGGAAAGACCACCATGCATGCACAGTATTTTATCGTCTATAAGGGCTGCCACAGGAAGGCAGTTAAAGCAGTCTGTAAAGGCTTTCCAAAGCCTCACGTTAAACCTTCGCTTGCACTCATCATAGAAACCGTATATCCTATTAATGGAAGCACACTCATGATTTCCCCTCAACAGGAAAAAGTTCTCCGGATACTTGATCTTATAGGCAAGCAGAAGGCATATGGTTTCTAAGCTTTGCTTCCCTCGATCGACATAGTCCCCTAGAAAGAGATAATTAGCAGTAGGAGGTAAACCCCCATACTCAAAGAGCCTTAGCAAATCACTGTACTGCCCATGAATGTCACCTGGATAAAAAGGAGGGAAAAAAAAAAGCAAATGAGAGATTTCAACCATAAGATCCATAACAAACAACAATGAGTACAAGCAACCCAACCTAGACAACTAATAAACTCCAACAACAAACGAGTAATCCACAAAATGAAATGGCAAAGGGAAAACATCCCCAAAACATAAACACTAATTGCTTTGAAAGAACCAACTTCAAAAAAAAAAAAAAAAGTTGCTAAATGTTGAAAACCAAAATGACATAGAAAAAGCATAAAAACAATAGTTTTACCCCCCCTCTAATTTTACAAGCCCTAAAACAAAATGGCCACAATTGTAAATGTTTATGGCATNCCCCCCCCCCCCACAATTCTACATGCCCTAATACAAAAAAGGGTTGGCCACATTTTCTTTCAGCCCTACAAAGCCAGCCAAGCATACCCTAATCCTAAAAAGGTTCAAACTTGCAACAAAAAACAGCATCCCAGAAGCATGCATTAAAAAAAATTGAATTTTTAAACCCTAGGGGAATGAAAAAAAAATGCAATTGAGGGAGTGAAAAATTAAAAGAGAGAGGGGAGATGGTGTGTGTATATATATATACCACAAATCTTGATGGGGGCTTCAAGTTCCAACAAATTGGGCTGACTGAGGAAGATGTCTCTGGAAGCAACACAGAGCTGCTTGATCTCAGCCTCAGAGAGCTGCACCTGCTTCCCGGGTCGGGCCAATCGGACCTCCGTGAGCCGCCGGATTATGTCGTCCAGCACCGCCTCATCAATCCCTTGCTGCTGCTGCTGCTGTTGTTGCCCTTGTTGTGTGCTCATCGCAACAAAACAAGATGATGATCAACAAAAGAAAAAATAGAAACCCCCTTTTTTTTCACTCACTCTTTCACTCTCACACCTTGTTGCCGCTGAGTAGTTTTTATTCTTTTACTGAGTTGTCAACAACAACAACAACAACAACGAAGCAAAGGAAAGGAAAGAGGGGTGAACCAACCAAGAGTGCTGCTTCCTTTCTCTTGGTTTGGTTCTCTCTCTTTCTGTGTGCTGTCCTTAGTGTTACTACTGTTTGTGTTTTCGTTTTTGTGCTGGCCCTCCCTTCTTTTTTTTCTTTTTTTTTTCTCCATATGCATATTCATAAGTATTACTGTACCATTTTACTTTAAAATTGAATAATAGTAACAATAATAAGTACGTACTTATTTTTTAATATTTTATATTGATATTTTACTAATTACTACTATAAAAAAATAATATCAGATATTGTTTCATCAGTAAAAACTATATAATTCTTATTGTAGTTACTTCAAAAATTGTGTGAAAAAACTAACGGGGGTTAGTCCAAGTGGTAAGCGTCTAAGCGGCTTAGTATCGCTTAAGCAAGGTCCCGAGTTCGAGACCTTGTGTATGCAGTTATCCCCACAGTGAGACTCACCCTCCATAGCCAGGTACGCGACTCGGGTCGACCCGGATTAGTCAAGGCTAAGCCTTGGATACCGAACAGACAACCTAAAAAAAAATTGTGTGAAAATATAAGATTAATTAACGGTATAAAATATTTTATACTGAAAACATTTTTTTTAGTAATGAGACAATATATTAAATTCATGTTTTATTTAATGTAGTCAATTTTTTTATATTTATTTGAAAAATAATTTGAATTATTGATCGGTGATCAAATAAGGTTAATAACTGGTGATAGTATAACAATATAAAAATAATTTTTTATAATGTCTATAGTACAAATGTTTGGTTGATTCAAATAGTTCAACTTGTATTTCCCTTAGTAAATATGGAGTCAAATGGGTTTCAGATACATGCTATTTTGATCTGTAATCTAGAATGCATTGTGAGCTGAATAAGGGTGTCATGCAACCAAGAAGGGATGGCACTATGTAGAAATTTGCGGGTAGAAATTCACCTAATACCTCCATCCCCGACGTCGGATCTGTTTCACTTTTTTTGGGCACGACACTCGACTCAACTCACCCCAACCAATTGTAATTCGGTTTGATCGGGTCAGCAAGTGCCCAGATTGGAAAAAAAAAAAGGAGGAGAAGGCAGTGAGTGGCAGAGCCCATGGGGTCCCTCCCTCACCAAATTTGATTCACATGAGCTTGTGAGCTTGGTTCGCCACCGCATGGTGCTACTAGTGGATAAGGAGAAAGCATGGAGGAGGAGAAGGCAACGACGATGGTGCGCATGGTGACGACAACACATGACTAGGACAATATCGTGCGATTAAGGAGATAACGGAGGGCCAAGCACGACAACAACGAAGTGCAACCTAGGCAACACACAAAGAGGGCAATGCATGGGTAGGTCAAACAAGCGGGTGGGTACGAGTCTGTGACTTGAATTGACCACCTGCCACTCGACTCGACTCACTCGAGTGCGAGACATCGATGTTCAACACCTGACTACGTCTGACCCAACTCGACTCATATGGCTCGTTCCAGTCTATTTTGTTTGGGTGAGTTGGTTTGGTGGGTGGGATGCTCAACCCTAATCCACCTCCCCACAGGTATCCACAGGG
Organism: Nissolia schottii; assembly: GCA_003254905.1. Taxonomy (NCBI): domain Eukaryota; kingdom Viridiplantae; phylum Streptophyta; class Magnoliopsida; order Fabales; family Fabaceae; genus Nissolia; species Nissolia schottii. The sequence goes on along the minus strand of QANU01073048.1, from coordinate 172,457 downwards.
ATTTTAACAATATATTTTCAATAATAAAAAAAAAGCATACGTAATTAACTCAAAAAGTGATTTTCTTGTGGTTTTGCTATGACCATTATTAAGAGCTAAGGACAATCATGGAAAGATATATGTGACAGTTTCTAGATAAAGTAAAAAAAATGGTTCGAAAATGTTGATTTTAAATGGAACTGATGCTTTAGAGAATTCAAAGGAAGAGGGAATTTAGTCACAACTCAAAATATTGCTTTTGTAATTTGTACTTAATTTCATAGACATTTGTTTGTGGTGGAGCAATGACGTGATAGCTGACAAAGCAACAACATGATGGTGGCAGTAGTTAACAGCAAAGAGGGTGCATCATGGGTGAGCGTGGTTGGCATGGTGAGTCACACACTACGTGTCAAAGTTTTAAGTTTAGTATAAGGGTTTTCACTTTTCATTTAAGTGGAGCTTTTTTTAGGTCAATTATGTTTGAGCTTGTGGCTTTTTGGGTTTTGGGGGTTGAGTTAAGAATAAATATTGTATTGAGCTTGAAATATTATAAGAAATATTATTTTAGTAGGAATTTTATTATTTTAATTATCCAAAGTAATATAAAAATATTGTAAATATGAAAGTCCTTAATTACCCCTCAGATTCAAGTATCCATCAGAGCAGATAGTATATTCTCATCTCTATCCCAATTTTTCTCATAGACGGACTTTTGTCTTCATCCCCACAAGAAAAAGTTATCCATATTTAGGTATACATTATCATGCATCTTTTTTGATATTCACACGATTGTATATCCATTGGCATCCTTATAACCAAGACACCATATGGTTCATATCAACTGAATTGGAATTAATGGGGTTTGGGGAACCCTAAGAGGCTATACCTTGAAAAAGATTCTTATCCTCAAATTCTTTAGCATTTACTATTGGTTGGGATTTTGCCAAACAGAGATTCTTAGAAGATGTTCAATTTGATTAAATCACTAACAACCTATTTGGAACCCTTAAGCGAGGTAGAACTAAATGAAATTCTATCAAGAATCGAATTCACTTTGTAAATTGAATTGAATTATAATGTTTGAAATAAATTAATAGAATAAAAAGGTGAATCAAATTACATTGTTTATTTTGACTATTCTGCCCTGTAAAGTCATATAACTAATTAGTTGTTCATTTAGTCATGGCTAGTTGGTGTTCCTCTCCCCCTACTATTGCCTTTGCCGCTATCATCACCATCACCTCTGACTATTACTTTTCTTACAACAACTCTCACACTTGCCAATTTGACATCAACCCCTTCACTAACATCTCCATTCTCATTCTCATTCTCATTTTATCCTACTTCTTCCTTTTATATAGACTCTAGGGTTCTATGCTCCACCACCATTACCCAAACTCTCTCCCCCTAAGTCATTTTGATTTAAAGCATTCAAGTGTCCTAGAGCCAAACAACACCAAACAACAAAGACAATTCCAAGACCCCTATGGTTGGTGCTGCCAAGATGTGGAGTGCGTTGTCACCACTCCAAAAGAAGAAGTGCGAAACGAAATGAAAGGAAACTGAGAACTGATCCAATTGCAAAGCAATCATAAAAAGAGAAGTGCAAAGCATAGTGCAATAGTCGCAAGAAGAGAAAGGGGAGTTTGAGGGAGGAGGGAAAAAAAGAAAAAAAACAAACAAAAGAGATAAAGATTGGAGGGTATTTTTGAGTTTTTTTTTTTTTTTTTATAAGTTGAAGTCTCTCCAATGTGATATGCAAATTAGACTATTTTGGCTCCAACTTACTACTAACATTTTTTTAAGGAAATGAATTTGAATTCTTGAATAAATTCAATTCCTTACCTTTCCAAATAGGCTGAAGGTCTCTTTGATTAAAATGAAGGGAAATGAATGACTATTAATAAAAGAGAATTGACAAATATAAAATAGAATTGACTATGATCATGCTACCCTCTTATTTGAGAGTTTACTATAAAAAGAGCAGAGACTTTTGCATTTTTCTTTGGAAGCTACAATGACATAGACACAAAATATATATTAACACTAAAACTTGTCTTTATTCCTCCCAAACCCTCTAATTTGGGAGACACCAATCTTATGTTTTCAAGAGAAAAGAAGAATTTATGTGTCTCTCGTGAGCCATTCCATTCTCACCACGATAACGACTCTCAAACGCATATTTGATAAAAAAAATCTTCTCTGCCTTTGCTTGCCACTCCTAAGTTTACACGAATGGCATTTGTTGCAATTAAGAGGCACTATCTTCTCCATGGTCCCCCGTTGCTCACTTTCTGTATGGCCTTCCCTTGAAACTTGAAAGCCAAATTTGCAAGTTGCAATTGATTACTGCAGTTATTGTGCAGGCGCCTGCAGGCGAAAAAGGTTTTTGGTTGTTAAATAAAAAACTATTTTTTCTTTAACTAACATTTACTTTGTTAAATATTCGAACTAAACAAACAATTTTGACTTTGCACAATTTAATTAGCGGGGTGTTTTAAGCATTTAGTCATAAATTCGATTTTTAATAATTTGTATCAAGAATGTCTTGTTAGCTTATTTACGGGATATTTGATAAACCACCCTACAATTAAGCTTAATCTATAAAAGAAATTATTCACTATTCTTTCAAGGTAAATTCCCTTAAAAAAAGTCAAAACAAAATTTCTGAACTAAATACATAGATAATTTATAATTTGATGGACTCAACTAATTAGTTTGGCCTTATTTTTAAAATATTATTTTATTTACTTATTTTAAAGTATTTTTTGAAAACAAGACCATATCATTGTAAATCATAGTATAATATATGTATATACACACTCTTAATTACTTATTTAATTATAAAATAAATTCAATTTAAGAATCTTTTTCCTCATGAAATAAAAATGCGAGAGTTGTATAGTAAAACCTTATTTTATGTCTCCCTTGTAGGAAAAACAACAATCGGTCAATATACCATTCCTAGATTTTGAGTAATGAAGGAGGGAAATTAAGTAAAAATTACTTAAATTTAAATAAAAAATAAGTTTCAATTGAGATTTGGTCTTGTGTCAAAGAGACTAATCTACTATAACACATCATAGTTTGAATAACAATGTGGAGAGTCGTCATATTTAAAATATTTTTCAACTAATTTCTTTTTTAACCATTTCACACATTTGGGTACAAAAATATTAACACTTGCCTATATTTAAAGGGATTAGAATTTTATTTAAACCTTATTTTTAAAATTATTTAAATTGCTTTCATTTTTTATATGTTGGTTTCACTAAGGTCAAACTTTTGAATGTTAGGCTTAATAAAAAAAAAAGCATGTAGTAGACTACAAGCTACACTTAGACTGAAGGATTGCAAACATAGATTGGCCTGTTAAAGGTGAAGTTGAACCTTATTTATTTTGCCCCTTACTTGTACTCATACGTCCATATCACCCCATACTTATATTCATATGTACAACATGCGTATTAGACTACACAATAATTGTACGTATATTATAGATAAATATAGTCTTTGCAAATTATAATAACCACAATATATGTTAGTAGAATTAAATCAGAGGTCAATAGACAATAGGATGTAACATAGTTGTTTGAAATGCCGTTTTCTTTATTTACGCACCAAAAAATGTATATTATTACAAAGTTAATAATGATTTAACTAGTTAATTAACAAAGTATATAAAGTAGTTGATGGATTTCTAGCTTTTTTAGTTTATATTTATTCACAGATTATTACATGCCTTGTTAAATCAATAATTAAGCATTACCAAAAGAAAAAAAATCCGATAATTAAGCCATCGTTGACCATGTAAAATGGAATAGTGCAACTAACATTTTGTTCGAAATAATAGAAAATGTCATTTCAAAGGTTACCCTTCAAAAGTTAAATAAGCCATGAATATGTAAGCTCGAGTTACTTTGGTAGTTGAAATTTAAAATTTAACTTTTTATTCATTGAAATTATAAGTTATAAGATAAATTAGCCATTTGATTCATTATCATTATTATGTCACCTTGTTTTCATTGATTTATAAATGAGACTGTGATAGTAACTGATGTTGTAAATAAATTGTGGCAGCACCGAATACTGCAAATAAAGTTATGAAAGCGTTTATGGCTACAAATGGAATTGTTCAATTGACATTTGCAGTCCTAAGTATTGTCACAACTACATTTTCAACCCCAAATGATAATGCAATCTCATTTGCATTCTTAGTTCTTCTCACAACTTCATTTAATGTTATAAATCAACGAAAACATAAATGATAATGTACTAAAGGACTAAACTTGACTTATAACTTACAATTTCACGGATTAGAAAGTCAATTTTTGAATTTCAATTATCAAAGTTGTTAAGAATAAACTAAGATATTTACCTATCTTATCTTAAATTGATTTAAGTTTATATTAGTTTGATTACATTTTGATTTATCATTTAATGTTGCTAGCCTATAAATAGGTGTTGGTTCCGTTGTACTTAACATTGAGAGCACACAACAATCAATAATATTATTCTCAGTTATTCTCATCCTATTGTGTATTTCCAGTGTCCTCATCCTTGTTCATCCACGATGTTTAATATGGTATTAGAGCCATGGTTCTCGCCTTGAACTCATTACCCGTTTTTGCTGCCTTAGAGCCTCTCTATGAAAAAAAAAATCTTTCCACGACCATCTTTGTCTATTTCACTACTTTTTGTTCTCCACAAATATATCATATTCACTTTCATATCTTAAATCTCGGACTTACCAACCTCTATTTGAGACACTACCGCAAAAAATTCACTACCCTCCAACTCTTCATGCGCTTCCACGCACCAAACGTTAATGCATGTGTAACACAAACTTGCCTCTGCTGGTTCCACGTAGCCCAGATCAGTTACCCATGTTGGTTCCACTCAGCTACTTGTTGCTTCCACTTGTTTTGCCTAACCACTCGTTGCCATTGCTGGTTCTGTCCAACCCCGTTGCCTTTGCTAGTTCCATCTAGGCCTTTACTGATTATGCTCAGGCCTTTACTTGTTGTCTTTATGTCATCGTTTCTGCTTTTGTGCAGACTCGACATGTCCACTTCTGTGCAGACTCGACAAGTTTACTTCCGTACAAACTCGACACGTCCGCTTACATGCACACACGAATTGTTCACTTCCATGACGACATTATAGCCATTTAAGTGTGACAAGTTTAAAGCTCGATGTGCTTTACCTTGAGACAGGGTGTTAAGAATAAATTAAGATATTTACCTATCTTAAATGTTAAGATATTTACTTATCTTATATGTTAAGATATTTACTTATCTTATCTATTAAGATATTTTGCTATCTTAAATGGTAAGATATTTACCCGTCTTATCTTAAATGATATGATATTTACCTGTCTTATCTTAAATTGATTTAGGTTTACCTTAGTTTGATTACATTTTGATTTATCATTTAATGTGCTTGGCCTATAAATAGGCGTTGACTCCTTTGTACTTAACATTGAGAACACACAATAATCAATAATATTATTCTCAGTTATTCTCATCCTATTGTGTATGTCCAGTGCCCCAATCCCCATTCACTCACGATGTTTAACAAAAGTGACTTATGCTTACACCTTCAAGAACCAAAATGAACATCATCCCTTAATTAAACACCAATGACCACAATAACGATTGCGCACTCAACTCATGCTGTAAAAGGTACATGAAGGAGCTTGTGGGAGCTGCCATATTGAGGGAAAGAGTTTGGGTTTTAAAGTTCTTTGAGCAAGGTTTTATTGGCCCACTATTTCCAAAGATGTAACGAGTTTTGTTAGAAGATACAAGAAGTGTCAAAAGCTTTCTCTATTCCATGTCGCACCATCCGAAGAGATGACAACTGTGAGTTCCCCATGGCCTTTTGCGAAATGGGGAATCGATTTTCTCGGCCCATTCACACAGTCTACAGCTCAAGCGACATATATTACAGTGGCAATTTATTATTTCACAAAGTGGGTGGAAGCTGAGGTTGTATCATCATCTATTACAGCAACAAGGGTGCAAAATTTTTTGTGCAATAATATCATAACTTGGTTTTGGGTTTCAGAATCCATTGTCACGGATAATGGCACACAATTCACTGACAAGAAGTTTCAAGAATTGGTAGCTGGATTAAAAATCAAGTTGTATTTTACTTCAGTTGAACACCCTCAAGTGAATGGTCAAGTTGAATAAGCTAATAAGGTCATCTTGAGAGGTTTAAAGAAACGTTTGGACAAACTTAAGGGGTGTGGGCGGAAGAGTTATCCCATGTGTTATGGTCTTATAGGACTACACCGCAGTCGAGCACTCAAGAGTCTCCATTTAAAATGTGTTATGGATATGACGCGATGGTTCCCTTGAAACCGGACAAGATAGTTTACGAGTGTCTTTTTACAATGAGGTAGAAAATGTCAAGAAATTGAATGAGGAGGCTAAGTTGATACAAGAGATACAAGATAGAGCACATCTCACGGAGGAAGGTTTGAAGCAAAGAATGGTGAAAAGGTATAATGCTAAACTTCGACCTAAAGACTTCAAACAAGGAGATTTAGTGTTGTGAAAAGCTGACATAGGGCAACCTGCCCACGGGCATGGAAAGCTTGCTACAAATTGGGAGGGGCCTTATTAAATTCTAGAAGTACTTGGAAAGGGAGCATACAAATTAGGCCACATGTTGGGTACTGCAGTACCCTAAACATGGAATGTCTGTAATTTAAGGAAGTTTTAGCTGTAAGTATAAATAATAAGGGCACTCTTTCCTTACCTAAGTTTTATCCTCAAGGGAGGTTTTCTTGGGAAGGTTTTAATGAGATCCATATCATAATAAAGTCTATTCTTTAAGGAGTTTTCGTTTATGATGTTTTAAGTTATGTATTTTTGTTATCTTATATATGCTAAAAAACAATGTGTAATACAAACACCTGACTTATCTAGGACGCCAATAAGTTCGGTCATGGGAAAATTATACATATGTTGTAGTGAGTGTAATAGGTTACAACTCATGTTAACGGTTCATCTCAGAATGTTTGCTATAACTTATAAAGGGAACGTTTTGAACTAGTACCAAGAAGGCTGCACAACAAAAAGTGACACAACATAAGATATTTCAAAAAAGTCAATTGCTTAAAATCGACATGCCATAAGATATTTACATTTCAAAGTCATGTTAAAAATCTGAGATATAAGAATTTCATAACAAAATAAGGTAAAACACCTACGTTCATATTGTTGTTTCAGTGTCAAGGTTGGATTCTTCAGGTGTTCTGAGTCGAGGTCTCAAGATGGGAAGGGATAATGGTCTCTTGAGAAGGCTTGACGATCTTGTCGTCCTCTACTTTTCCATCTATTGAGACGTCCAACAAGTCCACATTTACCCCTATTGCAGCAACGCCAACTTTGACTTATTCCATTAATGAATTAAATTGACTAAACATGGCTTCTTCAACTTGGTTCAAAATTCGGAGATACTTATTTTTGGCAGCTTTAGTTTCATCTACAACGGAATCTCTATCTTTCCCCGCCACTCGCAGCTCATCCTTATAGTACTTCAAGTTCTCTTGTGCAACTGCAAGAGCCTTCTTCAACTCGGTTATTTCTTGTTCATAGCTCTTCTTCTCTTGTTCATGATTCTTCTTCGAAGACTCAGCCTCAATAGTAAGGGATTTGAAGCGGTTTTTCAAAGATTTTGTATATTCGTAGAACTTTTGAGGTATTAGGGTACTACAGAGTGAGGAGGTAGCCCTACCAACAGCATGTCAACTCAGTTTTTGTTTTCAAGATAAGCCCTGCCCTAAAATGAGAAAAACGATTTCATAATCTGGGAAGGCTCAACATCTCGGCCAAAGATGAACTCTAATTCTGGTTGTTTGTCTTTAGATGTGGAGGAGCCTGAAATGCCGAACACGTCTATGACATCATCAGCAGGTTTCTTCCTTTTCAAAATTTTCTTCTTTATAGGAGCTTTCATTTTGGGGGTGGAATTGAGGGACCGGAGGAACTTGGCAACTTCCCGTGCCTGACAGAGGCAGCTTTTAAAGCTTTGATGTCAGCAAAGCTAGTAATTTTGTTGGCCATGTCAGCTGAAATAATATGAAGAAGACATGTTGGCATTTTTCAGGTCAACCAAAATATTATATATTCAAAATTTAAACAAGTAAGGCAGATCTACCTATATAAGATTTCTTTTGTTCTGGTTCTAACACTAAACACTTGGTAAGAAATAAGTCACTATGGAAGGCGTCAACAAGCCCTATTATGAAGGTTTTTTTTTTCTTCCAATTTTGGCATCTTGGAATCTGGGTCTGGGCAAAAATAGTTTCTATTCCAACAAAATGAGAAGCGAGGTTTGTCGTGTACATCAAAAAAGTGCGGTCGAACCCCTTCTCCGATATATACTTTAAATCACTGGATTTTGAAAGAGTTGTGGAATGATCTTTCAAAGAGTTTGAAAGAATACATGTCTTTTCTTCCTTTCAGAGAAATCCAATCCTCTTTTTTGTCCCCATACTTGTAAAAATGAAATAAGCTAAAGAAGACATTTAAAGTCAGGGGCAGACCGAGATGTTCACACAAGGCCTCAAATGATAGAATGAATGACTAGCTATTGGAGTGCAGTTGAGAGGGGGCTATTTCGGTAACCTCCAAGAAGGATAGCTTGAAGTCGCTAAAGAGTAGCTTCAAACATCTGACGTTGAAGAATGATTCCTACATGTACATGAAAGGGACATCTCCTTCATCATAAGAAAAGCAAATTCATTCATTAGGGGTGGCCAGCATGGTGATAAATTCATTGGCAAACTCCCTCTCTCGGCTTACTCCTCCAAGTAAGTCAAAACAAATTACTTGCTCCTTCATCATGTCGGTGAGCATCATTAACATTTCTTGCTTTACCTATTTATATTTATTAGTATCCTCGGCACAACATAGTTGTCGAAGTCTAGGAGGAATAGCTCTACCCATAATCACCTAGACAACAAAAAGGGGGGAACCAAACCCTAGAGATGTGAGCATGATAAGTGCCGAATTTACGTATTTACACATATTGAAAAGACACATGTCTGCTTAAGTTTAATGAATTATCTGATTAAATTCTCCACTTTTGTAGGATTTATAAAATATTCTAAAGATGGATACAAACACAATGGAAAAGAGAAATCCCACAGAGAAAG
>QANU01073048.1:121414-158902 GCA_003254905.1 Nissolia schottii | reverse complement strand
TTATGGAGGTTTAGGGTTATGGAAACTTGGTGTTCTTCCCTCCAAGTGAAGAGAACTCACAACCTTGCTACTTGCTTGTCTTCTTGATGAGTTTAAGAGTGAATTAAGGTGATGAAAGACAAAGGATGATGGTGGTGAAAGAGCTTTGGATGGAGCTTTGGTTAGGAAACTTAGGAAGAAGAAAAATGAAAGAACTTTGGTGTATGTGTGTGTGTGTCTTCGGGGAGTGAGGGCTGGCCGTGGGAGTTTAGTGGCCCTTGGCCATCTATGTGTTATTTTCTATGTGTGTTTTCGGTCGTGTTCGCTCATTAACTATTTATGTACGGAAGTCCTAAAAATATTTCAGACATACCGTTGTGATCTATTAATTTTTCTTATTAATATTTAAATCTTTGTCGAGATATTCTTGAATTTATTTTCATATTAATGTATTTTACAGACTCCTTTGAGTAATGATTAAATTCTAATAATAACCTAACATCGACCCGAACGTCACCGGACGCCACGAGATCGCAAAATTGTTATTTTTAGCTAACATTACAGGAATTAAAATTAATACTTGAATTTTATTTTATTTTTATTTTATCTTTTCCTATTAATATATTCTTAATTAATTATTATGTGAAATTTTAATGAAGGGAAAAAGTCGGGCTGTTACAACCATCACCATGGTAAGACTAAATAAGAGAAGGCACTGGTCATGGTTAGGTACGTGTTAAATATAACCTAAAATACATATAAGAAACATACTTACTTGGGCGTTAGAGCATCTTTTTGCAGGTATTACAATTGCCGCTCAAGTAGACTTTACTGTTGAAGCCGAGTTCATCTATCCAAACTCTTGAGTTACACTCAAAGTCCGAGTTGCAAAATTACCTGAAATACTTTTGTAACAATAACGATTCAATCGTGCCTTAAAACCACAACACTCAAGTTATCAGCCATTTTCCTAATAATGCCTAGAAAAGAATTTCTCCATGCATTATTATTTGCTTAAAAGAATAGAATCACAATACACAACTCTTTGTAATAAAATAATAAATTAATTAATGAATAAATAGAAAGTGTTCCTCAGCCTCTTTCAAGAATCGACTGTTAGCTTGCAAAATCTTATAGGTTCATCATGCTTTACACGACTTGGGAAAGATTATAAGCCACAAAACCTTACTTTCTTTGTATTCATAAAAGATATGACTAATCTTGTAATCCAAGATTCTATCATTAGGTAAGCATTTCGGTTTTCATAGGAATTTTAATCTTCTTAGGTGGGCCACCTTTGTTGTTTTGATTATAACTTTTAAACTTTGAGTTAGTGGCTACTACTGTTCTTTCAAGTACTCCTCCATCCAAACCAATAAGCCATGTGTTTCGACATTAAGATAACTATATATGTACTACTTACAAATATGAAATGATTGGATGACATCTAGGGGACATTTGGTACATTACCTACCAGATAATCTAGATTACCTTTTAGAAAGATTACTATTTGTTAAATTGTTGGTAATGTTATATTGTTGTGTTTGGTATAAATAGGTCATGTAACTGAAAATTTATACTACCTTATTTGATATAGAAAAAAAATTATGAGATAATATATATTAATTATTATTATTATTATTGCTTTTATTATTATTATTTCTATTTTATTATTACTATTTTTATTGTCATTATTATTTTTTATAATAATAATAATTATTATATCATTATTATTATTTAGGATTACTTAGATGTGATTATTCAGATAAACATCGATAATCCACATTACCACTTTGAAGGTAATGTCGATTATCTCATGTCACATCAAATATGTCAATGTGGATTACGAAATAATTTAAAGGACAGATTACCGATAATATGAATAAATTACCATATACCTAACACTCTCTTATGATAATCATGTATTAGAATTAATCTCTATGAAAATTAATAAAAAGTCAATCGCTATGAAAAATATGCTTTTGTGTAATCTTCTTAATTAACGGATTCTTCTCTTGTATATTTGCAACTTCGTTTATTCTAAAACTATGCAAATGACCTAATCATCACATGACAAGTATTTTCTAAACCATGAGGTGTGATATAGCGATAATTCACTTTGTCTCTTAATCATATAATGTGAATTCATGACTAACAATTTATCACTTTATGTGAACTCAGTTACTGTCAAATAAAATTAGTCATTATTGTTTGTGATAACCACATAGGTTAAAAAAAAAGAAAGAAAAGTAATACGTGCATTTCTAGCTAAACTTTGCCATATAAGGGTTCATGAAAGATGTTAAGAAACACTCGGGGATCGACACGTTGCACTATTTCATCATAGCATTCCACTTTTCTATGTCAACTCTCTCTCAAATGTGTGACAAAGTATAATTTGATTTTCATTCTAAATTTGCCGTTGGAATCATTTAATTGACTTTTGAATTTGGAAAATGCAAGAGCTTGTTGTTGCAGACGGCGGGCCAGGGGCGGCAGGACGCAATATTGGAGGTGGTGGTGGACTGGTGGCGGCGGTGAAATGGGGAAGGGAAGTAGTGAGAGAAGGGATGAAGAAATTTAACTTGTTAACTTAAATTTACTGACGAATTTGGAAGGAAAAACCTGTCAGTATAGCTTTTAATGAAAAGCGAAGTTTTATGCATTCAACAATTTCCTCTAATTGTAACAAATTTAAATATCAATGAATTTGGGTAATCAAATCTGTTGGTAATACCTTAACCATAACAAAATTGAAGTAAATAAAATAAACTTATTAATTTACCTAAAACCAACGGATTATTTACCGGCGAAAAACCTTTCTGACAGTAAATCTAAAGGCTTTTCTTGAGTTGGTCCAAAATACACGTTTTTGACGGATTTTCAATCCAAAATTCGACGGATTTTTCTTGGGTCAGTTCAATAATAAAGACAGGAAGCATATATAGTTTGACAAATTCCCAAGACCTAAATGGTTATCAACTACCATCTAATGAAGTTAGTTTCAAGATGCTGCTACTATTATAGGTAAAGAAAAAAATAAAAGAAGTGGAAAGAGGTATCTAGAAGGTGCTCCATAACATGTGGTCTGACTCAGATATTATGTCTGTTGTATATAATAAAATCTAAAGTGGAGGTTTGAGGATTAAATAGCTTTCTGGCCAAAGATGTTTCTGATGATAGTGTATATGCTTCAAAACTTTCGGTCATAGACCTAATCCAAAAAAGAAAAAAGAAAAAAAAAAAAACAGTTTGAAGATTACAGGGCATATCCACTTTTGAGATCAAAGGCAGATATCCATTCTTTTCTTTTGTGGGGTATACTGCTTACTAGGCCTCATTGGAGGACCTAGGTAGGACCCACTTGGGAGCTAGGGGTCTAAGGATGAACCCTCCTTACCAAGCACAAACATCAGCATGTGCACTTTATCCGGATGAAACAACAGGTGGATTCAGATTAAAGGTGAGAGCAAATTGGCAACACAACTTGTTATACTACTCAATTAATACAGGACAGAGCTTGGTTCAATCTTCCACTAGCCATCTTTTTCCTTTTCTCAAGTGTTCCTTCTACGTAAAAGGAAAAAAAGAATAAGGCCGATAACATCATGCGCTCGCGCTAAGAGTAGTGATATTTGAACTCATTTGACATAAGGTATCGTGTCGACTTAGTATTGTAAAATGAGATTTTAATGAGACTTACACGTTATTAAGACATCAACAAATAGAGGATATGATATGGATCGATACGTTGTCCAATGATAAATGAATACACATATCATTTCTCTCTATATAAATAGAAAGATAGATTTAATTTTGATATTGTTCGTGCCTATAAGTCTAGTCAAATTGGCCGGTTAGTGTTCCTACCTACGTCCTAGTTGTTGACCGGACAATCAGCGATGGCCATTCTAATTTCCTTGAGCACTGGAGCATATGAAATTTCCTTAAACTTGCTTGATGTGTTACACGTAAAAGACATTTTGACACTCTAAAGTTGAAGGCAATAAAAATAAAATGTGTGTAAATCTAGATAGAAAGATGAACCTGCTTAGGTATATTGGAGTAGGGGTATTAATATTGGTTGAGTTCATTAAGGAGAGTAAATTTGGTGAGTTGTGCCTGGTTCATATGCACTGTATAGTATGTTGATGTAAAAAATTTTGCACAGTCGTCTAATTGTGTATAGGCTATAGACACATTATTAAAGCTATCTAAATTTTAACATAACTATCTTAAAAGTCATATAAAAGATAAGATATTGTTAATTGACTGTGTAAAAAATATAAAAATGCTTCGTGCACACCTAATCTGCATTCACTGCACAACCACCAACGCATTTTACATAAATTCTTGTATTTCTGTCTCTTGTCTCTTCCGTATCTCTCTCACACGTACCACTTCTGCATTTCTTCTTCTTTTTTCATATTTTTCTCTTCCTCTTCCTCCTCCTTTGTCCGGTTATCACACTCATTTTTTTTGTTCTTCTTCGTCCTTCATCATATTTATTTCTTCTTCTTTTTCGTTCACAATACAGATATAGAATGCGAACAAGGCATGTGAGATCTTCTCCTCCTTGGGTTGGGTTTCAACATCCGTTTTTTTTTTCTTGTTCATTTTTTATTCTTCGCAAGATGTTCTGAATATCAGAGTTTTTGTTTTTTTTTCCGTCTCCGTCATATTTTGTGCATATGTTTTGAAATGTTTGTGTAAAATAGAGTCTGTGTGTGTTGTTACCAAATTTCAAAATTGATTGTTGTAATGGTGTTTATACACGTATAAAAGTTAGTTTATTGTTGTTCAAAAGTTTGTATAGTATCCGTAAAAGTTTGTGTATATTTGTGGTTATGATTGATTCAAAATTTCTGAATGTTAGTTAAAAGGTTTGTGTAATTTTGTACTAATATTTATGTTTTTATGTCCAAGAGTTTGTGTATTTTGTTAGCAAAGTTTGTAAACGGTAGCTTGTTAGTTTGCATATGCACCATTATTTGTTTGTGTAAATCTCTTAAAAAAAATTGTGTAGTCCAATTAAAAAAAATTGTATATAACATGATTCGTGGTTATGATTGATAAAAAATAGAATGATTGATAGTTAATTCTTTATGTAAGTTTGTGGTAATGTTTGTATTTTTATGTTCAAGAATCTGTGTATATTGTTACCAAATTTTAAAATTGGTTGTTGTATGTGTTGTTTATACACGTATAAAAGGTTGATTCAAAAGTTTGTGTATTAAACGAGAGTGAGAGAAATGAGAACTGTTTAAATTTTTGATTGATTGAGAATGAAAGATAGAAAAGTGCGAATTACTTTGGTCATGGAGTGTGTGCATGTGCACGTGAGATGAGAGTGAGATGAGAGTGGAGATCGAAGGATGTATGAGAGAGAACATGACAGTTATGAAACACAAAGTGTGACTCATTTCATATACATTGTGTTAGTGGTTGTACAATAGATGCAAAAGTTGTGTATTTCTAGCAGCACCGAAAAAAAAAGTAAATGTATATCAAAATTAATTAATTTATATATGTGTGTGTGCGCATTTTGGAGAAGAGCCCTTAAATATAAAGTGAATTAATCCTTTTGTTGGAAAGTAATTCTTTGTATTGTATTGGGCACAATAAAACTTGGTCCCAACTTTATGGCCATAAGGCTGGCTTACAGAAATTTGGTCACAAAGCTGTAGTTTATCAATGTCCAATTATTTGGTTAACGAATCAAGCAGTGCATATGATTAATAAAAAAAACCAGGTTCATATATATACAGCCAGAAAAGGAAGGTGACATGGTTGTAAAATGCTTCCTCTTTACTCTTTTGCTTTTGAAGTTCCAAGTTCTCGGTGTCCCTTGTACAATATACAATATTGATCACATTTCTAATTGTGCTTTTTCTTTTCTTTCCTAATGTATTTTTGCCTCTTCTTTCAATGTGGTGCAGTTTATATAATAGATGAACACCGGGAGATTGGTTTGCCTTTTAGGCCAATGTTCACAGATAGTAGCATGCAAATATTCTTTTCTGAAAAATTGGAATAAAACTACATCTGACTTCTGAGTATTAATTATAATTTTCTTCCTCTCTTAGCATTATTTGATTGGAATTAATTTACGTACTTGAAAGCTTTAAAGTCAGCTACAACTTTGAAGAATACAATAATTTATATATGTATCTATTGGTCATTCAAACTTTGGAATAACGCGTTTCTTTTTCTTTTTCTTTTTGGTTGGCTGCAGAGGCATTTTTTCTATTTTTTGGTTGGCCTGCATAGGCATTTTACTTTGGTTTGCACTAGTAACATTTTTATTTCGAAAAAATCCCCCCAAATTTTTTGATATTTTGAAATTAGTTAACTTAGTCTCTCTCAAATTTTTTTTAGACAATTTCGTCTCTCCAAAGTTTGATTTTTTTTAATTAATAATTGGTGCTTCACAAATGACGTTGTTTTGTGTCATGTGAGAGGCACATGCAAACAACGTCTACGTGAAAGGGAGTGATGTGACGGTTAACATACCATGTTGCTCCGTTAACCACCACGTTAACAAAATTGTCTAAACAATTTTGGAAGGGACTAAGTTGAGGGATTTCAAAATCTTGTTGGAGTTTTTTCTTTTTTGATTTTTTTAGGTGTCCATAGTTGAAAGAGACTAATTTTCTTTGAGACTTAGAGAGATCATCGAAATAGGCATGTCTCTCTCAACAAAGTCTTTTTTATACACACCGTCATAAATTGAACCTCTGGCTAAATATGTAAGAAACTCAGCCATCTACTAATTGTACTGAGTTTTGTTAGTATTGCAGTACTTATAATAATGGGAATGAATTTTTTCATGTTGTTTTTTCACATGATAAGGTCATGTGTGATCTCACACCATATTTGTTTATTGATTATGTTATACATGGGTCTCATTTCCTCAAATAATTATGTGAGATCACACATGACATTGTCATGTGAAAAAATAAAATGAGAGAATCTATTTCCTATTGTAGCACTTGTTTATGAGACAAGACAGACATAATGAGACATGGGAACAAAAATCATGTCTATTTACTGAGACAGACACAAAAATTTGTGTCCTGAGAAAAAAAAATTTTGTAGTATTTTTTGTACCTCTTACTCAGACATGGGGATACAACTTTTCAAACTAGGATAATGTGTTTTTCTTCTGCAATAAAGGTATTTTAAGTCATTTGAAGTATATTTTCTTTCTTGTCTCTATTAAATCAAACATTATATAGACACAAATAAATATGTCTTGTATATTGCCACCAAACAGAACATAAAATTGACTTATCCTTTTATTTTTTTATGTCTCTATCCTCGTATGTCTATTCTTATCCTGTGTGAACAATCAATAATAACCACGATGCTTATGCTATGTTACAATATATACAGCAACCACTATATATTAGACATTTGTCTAAATTTTTCCGCCTTCGATTGAATTTCTTTTGCAGAGTAGGTTTTCTCTCCATTAAAATTTAGAAGTACACCTAAGCATCTGAACTGGATTATTCCCACCGTGTGACTGAGACTGCGTATGGGATGAGGAAATATTTCTCCTTTCTTTTAAAAAAAAAAAATAATAATATTGATTGTAATGTCAAACCGGAGACAAACAGCACAAAAGCGTTTTGCTTTGGTGGAAAGAACAAGAGAACATAACTATTTATCAATGGAGAAAGTGCATGCGTCAAGTTGTTATCATTAACAACTAAACTGTCAAGAACTACTACCATAGCAAAGATAGACTATACAATACAGATGTTGTTCTATAAGGAGTTTGTATTTATGAAACTGATGCATTGGTTATGGAAAAAGATAGTTGCATCTATGCCTTGTGCAATCGTAGTGTATGATAACTCAGTTAGTTTTTTCTGGTACAATGAATGGTAAAATGACTGTAACAATGCGATGATGTAAAACATAGAAATCAAGCACTTGGATTGGATGTGATTATGAGTGAAGGCATTTTACATGTACTAATGCGATCTTGTCTAGCTAATGAACGATGAACGAATTGTAGCTGACGGTTACAAGAAGAAAGAAGCTGAAACTGAAAACTGTCTTATGTCCTTTTTACCCGGCAAAAAGCACAATGATGAGAAAATTATGGCACGCTCTCTCCAAGTACTTGAGCTTCATGCGTGCAAACACAGCACTTCTTTTCTCTTCTTTTCTTTTCTTTTTCCTTTCTCTCTCTAAATCCTCACTTTGATTCTCAACAATCCAACCTCTCTCTTGGTCTTAACTTGATATTCTCCTCATCAGCAGATTCCCTCTCTCTCTCTCACCCCACAAACCCCTATCTTTCTCTTCATTGCTTTCCAAGCCAAGAATCTTATTAGATTCCTCTCTTCTCCCTCTTCTTTTTCAACTACTATTAACCCCCTTCTCTTATGGCCCCTTTGTTTCCCACCTCTCACTCTTCCCACTCCTATCTCTTTCTTTCTTTCTTTCTTTCTTTCTTTCTCTTCTTGTCATTTTCATTCTTCTTGCTTGCTTCCCCTTTTCCTTCCCTTCCCTTCAAGAGTCTCTTTCTCACATAACACCTTTGTATGGCTCCTCCTTCTGATGTCAGCCACCTTTCTCATCCATGTATATATGGTGGTATGTTAGGGCCCTCATGTGCTTTACCTGCTCAAATCACAATTTACCTTGGTGTTTTTTCTTTCTCTTTTCTCTTTCTTCAATCCATGGAAGAAAGACTCAATTGTGCGAAAGAAAAATGTTTAGAGAGCTAGAATTTAGTGGTCAGAGTGATTTTGCATAATCATTGATCTTCATATGAATAAAGGGGTCATATCATTTGACAACCACCGTGATTTCTATCAAATATTAAGTTAAGAATGACCCCATGGAGCTATTAATTGAACTTTTTATACTTTTATTTTTGTTGTTGATTTTACTAGAAGGGTACTATCAAAACTTCTCAATTTACTTTGCAAATGATTTCAAAAGTTTATATAGACTCTTAAGACTAGAACATGCTGTCGCTGATTTGATTCTTGAACATGGGATTTATGTTATTGTGATTCTGTTGTTCTGTGATTGAACTCATTGAAACTTGAAAAACTTTGGTGGTAAGCAGGGGATTACCATACTTCTTCGCGCTCAGATAGAAAGTCTGGTTTCATGAAATGGCTAAGCAAGCTTTTCAAAGGCGGGTCCAATAGAGGAAGGGGCGGCGGCCGTCGCCTGCAAGAGCCCTCAGAGGAAGACATGGCGTGGCATGCTCCATCTAGAGCTTTGGTAAGGCAGCATCACTGCCTTGCTGTTTTCTTCAATGATGTCTATATTTGTTGGCCTTTTTGGTGAATATTGTTGGCCTTATTATAAAATCACAAGTAAATCTTCAAATTCGTCTCTAAGATTGGCAACAACGGTCTTTCGTCCTCGTGCTATGAAAAATACCAAATTTGTCTCTAAGATTATCAAAAGTTGATCAAATTAGTCATTCAACATCGGTCAAGTTAGTTCCTCTCAGAGCTAATATGATTAACATTTGGTAACCTTGAGGATGAACTTGATCAACGTTGTCAACTTTGGAAACGAATTTGGAGGTTTACCCTAAACATCACTATAGCTTTGATTAAAGTAAAAAAATACTAACAAAAAGTGGTTGGTCGGGTGAACATTACCTGCAATGTTAGGGGTTCAAATCTTGGAATTGCCACCTTGAGGAGGGTTTTACCGAACCACCACTCTCAGCCTGAAATTGCGCGAGCAATTACTTAAAAAAAATGTTAGAAATGAAAATAGGTAGTCAAGGAAGTAATATTTCTGTCATCAACCATAGCTTAGTCTAAGGCTCTAGAAAATTGACATATTTACCATCACGAGTTTGATTGAGTATAAGAAATCTTGAATAATACTGCTGATGTAATTAGGATGACCGTGCTAGAGCTCAGAAGGAGAAAGAGGATTATGGAATGGCACTTTCTTCAGGAGAAGATCTAAAGAGACCAAATGGTAGGTACTATATATGCACTTAATTTTTCAAATATAAGTGTTTTGTTCTCTAGCTATCATGATCCTTCTGATTATGGACTAAAATTTTATTTTATTTTTCCTTTAGCCCATCATGGATATAATAATTGGGGGACAGACAATGATGATTGCCCAAAAGCACTTCAGGGTAGCCTTAACTCATCTGCATACCCTCCATACACTGCTCCACCATTTTACCCCAGGGATTATAGGTAAATTCTTCTCTCTACTGAATCTTGTATCTGATATTTGGATGCCAAACATCAATTATTTCCAATTTGGTCAATATCAAGGATGTTGAGATTGGTTATATTGGCTAGTGCTAGTGGAAATCACTTTTTTAAAAATTTTCCTCATGCTTAAGAGTTTTCTGGCATTAGGATGCATGTATGTCTCTCTACATTGTTTAATTAATTATTTTCTATTGTTATTGATCAAATACTTCCAATGTTTACCAAAGATTTCATGAAGATAAAGGGGTTTATGTCAATATATGTTCCTGCTCCTGCTGCATCATTTCTTATTTGTTTCAATGAACCAAGTTGCTATAGGAATCAGAATCTGTTCTTTCATATCCCTCTTAAACTAAAATGTGAAATAGAATGTCTATACATGTGTTGTCACATGTTTATTTTTCACAGGACTATGCCATGTGAAGAAAGAGATACAAAAACTCACTTAAGTGCTTGTAGGACCCTTTTAAAGGTTACTCAATTTAAGTGTCTGTGTCTATCTCAGTCTTTAAATAACATGATCATACGTTAGACTATTCGAGAATCTATTCCGGATACATACATCCATCTATCTAAATATATAATCAATGAGAAGAGTAGGGTATTTTAGTACCATTTACAACTGAGATATAATGTATACTTTTTTCCGTTGAACAGAAAAATATGTGGTGGCTGCAACCAGGAGATACTCTGTGGAAATTGTTTGGGATGCATGGATACTTACTTTCATCCAGATTGCTTTCGCTGTCACTCTTGTCATTACCCCATCACTGAGCGTGAGGTAGTTTGATTGATCCTCTTTTGACATTTGTAGCATGTTGATATTTGTCTACACATTATTACATAAGCATGCAAATGCACTCATATGCATGTAATTATATACTTCCAACATTTTCCCACGAATGAATGTTATTTCTTAGACTTTCATCAAACTCTTACTGCTTTTTTCTGTTGATCTAAGTTTTCTTTGTCAGGGAAGTTTCCATATCACAAGTCCTGTTTTAAAGAGTTGACACACCCAAAATGTGAAGTTTGCTTCCAATTTGTAAGATTACTATGCCTTTCCTTATTCAAATTTCTCTGCTTTGTTATAATCAATTTTCTCTGAAGAAGGTTGTTCAACTTCAGTGTGTTTCATATGCCTTATAAATGGCTATGGCATCAGTTAGTTTAAGATGAACCAAAACATCATTCTAGTCTTTCGAATAAAACAGGACACTTAAAATAAATTATTAGTGCTTGCCATTGATAATTTACTTTATTTATCAGACAGAAGACTAGCCTAGTAAAAAGAACATTTTGCATTCCATGAATTGGTTTCTCATCTTCACACACATTTGTTGAGATATTATATTTTGCTCTCAGATTCCTATAAATGCTGCTGGTTTGATTGAGTATAGATGCCACCCCTTTTGGTCCCAAAAGTATTGTCCATCTCATGAATATGATAACACAGCTCGCTGCTGTAGTTGTGAAAGATTGGAGGTACTACTAATTTAACTGGCTACTCTAGATTGTTCAGGTCTCATTTAGTTTTTGTTTTCATTTTCGGTTTTCGATCTGTTTCCAGTTTTTTAAAGATTTTGTGAAAGAATTAGCGAAAACAGGAAATATGATTCCCATGTTTTCTCTAATTCCCTTACAAAATCATAGAAAACAAGAAACAAGTTGACAAGAAGAAAACAAAAACAAGAAATGTAAACAAAAAACCAAATGGAACCAAATAATTCAGCTTTACAGAACAGGTAAACAAGACCCTTTTTTGCTGAATCCTTGTTTTTTTTTTGTTGTTACTGCTATCTCCTCTTCGAAGCCTCGGAACATAAAATACTATAGGCTAGAAGATGGGCGTAGTTTGTGCTTGGAATGCATGGAATCTGCTATAATAGACACTGGTGATTGCCAGCCTCTATACCACTCTATCAGAGATTACTACGAAGGAATGAACATGAGAATAGATCAGCAAGTTCCCATGCTTCTGGTTGCCAGAGAAGCACTTAATGAAGCTATTGTGGGAGAGAAAAATGTAATGAAAACTCCATTCTTGACTACTCCCTCTATCTCTTATTATTTGTCATTTTCACTTATTAGGTACATTCATAAATCAATGAATTTAGGTACATTGATTTATGAATGTATCTACAAATTGAAAGTGATAGATAACATGAGACGGAGAGAGTATTCTTTTTTATGGCATAATTAGTCCAATATCTCTTATTTTCTATGGTTTGTGTTAGGCTGTTCATCACATGCCAGAGACAAGGGGCATATGCCTTTCAGAAGAGCAGACTATCAGCAGTGTATGACATTAGCAGTATATCTAATTTTAGGTTACAGATAATTAGTAAGAGAATTTCACTACTTTACTTTTTTTTCTTTTATGTTGTTTCAGATACATAGGCCAATAAATGGAAGCCATAGAAGAATAGGGATGAGAACTAAGAATCAAATGCTGGTTAGAAAGTGTGAAGTTACAGCAATTCTTGTTCTATATGGTCTTCCTAGGTAAATTAATAGACAATTGAAACTATGCTTATTGTCTCCCTCCAATTATTGAATAAACTATGGTTCAAATATTTTTCTGATGATTTCAATTTTGATATCAACATTAGCAATCATGTCTTGTAAACTTTTAGTGACTTATCTATTGGATATAATTTATAGTAAGACGTAATAGTGTCATTTGATCCATATAGCTAACATCACTTAATTGAAAAAAGAAATTATCACAAAGTAAACTCATTGAACCAGTGAGAGACTATGCTACTCTCTTCCTTGTAATGATGTACAAGCTAGGAGTTCTCATAGTTTTTTATGTGATGCAGGTTACTCACAGGTGCTATCCTTGCCCATGAGTTAATGCATGCATGGTTACGGCTGAAAGGTAGTATAAATAAATTCATTTGATTCTTATCTTGGTATTATATATTTCCCCAAATATTACATCAGATTAATTGCATTCATGTCAAACTAAGCAGGTTACCGCAACCTTAATCCAGAAGTAGAGGAAGGAATCTGTCAGGTTCTTTCATATATGTGGCTTGAGTCGGAAGTAATGCCATCAACATCTGCAGCATCATCATCTTATTCTTCCTCCTCCTCATCAAAGAAAGGTGCAAAGTCTCACGTTGAAAATAAATTGGGAGAGTTTTTCAAGAATCAGATTGTGAATGATTCTTCCCCTGCATATGGTGGTGGCTTCAGAGCTGCCAACGAAGCTGTCAACAAATACGGTTTACGTGCTATTCTAGACCATATTCGTTTCACTGGTCTTCTACCAGAATAATGAGAACGCAAGTGCTCATTAGCATGGATCTACTTTTATTTTGGTGTACAAGTGGTGGTTGATCTTGGATTATTTCAAAACTCAAGACAACCTCATACTCAACAAGTGTTATTTCCCAAGTAAACCTTCAAATTTATCGTTAGAGTTGTCAGTGCCGGTCAAGTTCGTCTCCAGATATGAAAGTGATCATATTAATCTTTGAAGTTGCCAAAAACTAGTCAAATTAGTCCTTCAATATTAATCAAATTAACCCATTCTAAAAATTAACTTAATTGACTTTTCACAACCTCAAGGACTAATACGATCATTACTATAACCTAAGAACAAACTTGAAGGATGTTAAAAACCCCAAGGATGAGTTCAAAGATTTAGTCATTCCCCTTGAGCAAAAGAAAAACAAAAAGTTATTTCTTGATGCTTTTGGCCATTCCTGTCATCAACAATGTTGACAAATGACAATGTTGAGCAACATTTCTTTTTAAAGATGTTCTACAGAAAAGCATCAACAGCAATAAAATTTTAACTTCATAACAAACGGGTTTCAAATGATAATTCCCTTGAAATGTTCTCCAGAAAATTGATTTTTCTTTTTCAATAATGATACTCATACAGATGAAAGTAAGACAGTGTACCCTAGCTAATCATCTAAAATTACAAAAATGAGGGATCAAGAGAGCTCATGCAACTAAAACTACTATAGGAAGAATAGGTCACTACTCAAATGAGAAACATAGCAGTTCTGCACAACACTACAAGCCTACAAACCCCGAGGATACCTTCATCTTCATGTATAGGCCCCCACCTACAGAAAAGCTCTCTCCTTAAGACATTCAGTTGCAGATGTATAGTTCATTTCATTACAACCTGTCTTTCTCAGAGAGATTGAGAACAAGACTGATAACAGCAAATCATTAAATGTTCTGCAGGTTCTGTACAAGCAAAAAAATGCAATCCCCACAGCAGCATTGCAAAATTGCCACCATGAAATATAATGAACTTAATCAATATAACTCTAAACCCTTTTTGCTGGGTAAATAACTTTATCCATTTACTTGTGGGGGTAGTTCAGATTCCAAAGTTGACAGGTGTAATTATCCACCAATATCTGCTAGAAGCATCTTCAGCGTCTCATACGTCATAAAGCAGATACCTACACCAGGCACCACCTTGTAATATTCTGGCAAAATTCCTCTGTATAGGCCACGCACACCTTCAGTGCGGATTATGTGCCTAAACAAGCCAAAGAGGCCCATTGTATACACACGAGCTCGCCCACCAGCCCCTTCCAGTTGCTTCCGCCGCCTCACAAGATCCAAGGGAAATGTTGCTGCACATTGGATAACAGATGAATTGAACCATATCCATTCTAGTAAAATGAGATTCACTTTTACATGGGATTGTATTACACATCAGGTCAGATATCATTCTTAAGAACCATCAAATTTGATAAAGAGGAGAAACACTTGGAATGAAAACCAGCATTTAACAAATCCACTACATGAAAGGTATTACTTGTAAAATTGGTTTCACGAGGAAATAGACAAAACAAAACACAACCTTACCTGAACATGCAATTGGTGCATGTAATTAGAGTAATAATGCCTATAATCTACATAGTGCAGCTCTGATACACAACAGATCCACCCCCAACTCGATAAGATTTAGTTTTCTCACATTAAACTGTAGTTAGTCCCTAAGTTGTAAATAAGAATTTTCATTTTGTCCATTTACTTTCATCATAAGTAACTATATTAAAATTTGGTACTTCTGACCACAATTTCCTTCATTTAGGACTATGCTGAAAGCAATATTATTAAAGCAGTAAGAACAGATTCCTCAGAAGCACATCAACAAGGCTTGAAGGATTCTGATACCCATCCAAACATCAGGTGAAGGTAGCCTAAGTGAGAAGCATACCTCAAAGAGGACGCCTCTCACATTCAGTAAATGCTACCCCATGATGGAATTCACTGCATAGCTTGGGGGAGACATGTCATAGAATAAAAGTTGCGAAGATGATTACGTGAGAGCTTAGACAATAATGAAGTTACAGAGAGATGGGAAAAGGTTTGCTGGTTGTCTTCCTTACTAAATTCTCATATGCCAGATAAAATAACTCCATCTGGTCCCTGGTTCTAGGGGTCAGTCTGGTTAGATACTTGGTGCAGTTCCTGCACCAGACTCTCTCTCTCTCTGCATCAAAAGCATAGTAAAGAGAAGAGTAGTAGTTACTTTAACTTCCTTAATATTCTGGGGTTGAGCAAATTCAATAGTTTTACTAAAGGATTCTTAACTGTAATTGCAAATCTAATAAACATTGGAAACGAGCACTGTATTGAATGTTCTGATTCCATAATTTAAGAAGTGGGAAAAAGGTAAAATACCAAAAGAATGTGCATAACCACAGTTGCAAGATATATCAAAACTGTGAATTATCAATATATTACTGTAACAAGCAACACCAAAAGTGCAAGGGATTAAGAATGATTGTCTGACAAGGAACATCAAAAGTTCAGGCTATAAAGAATATTTGAATGACAAGGAAAATTAAAAGTGCAAGTTATTGATTTGCCTTTAGATCACTCACCTGTAGATGATGCAATGCCGGAAAGACTGCCACAAGCCAAACTGACACCAACAGTTGAATCATCCGGTCTGATGTGCACAGATAGATGACGAAAATTAATATCATGCTAGGTATGAAATACATGAAAAAAGGCAAAGTTAGAGGTCATGTTAGACTGTTATATTGATTTGTGGACTGATTACCTGTTTGACTGCCAAAAGGATCTCAGGCTTTCATACACAGAGAAGCTTATTGCTATACTTGGCCCTACAGTCTGCATTAGCACCAGGTGATGCATTCAGTTACTATCTAAAAAGGAATCATACACTTAAGTCTTAAAAGTTATATTAAATTGATAATAACAGCATACCAAGAGTGTAGTTCCAAGTCCCTTATAAAGGCCAAATATTCCCTCTTCCCTGCTAATAGTTTGTAAAGCATGCCAGATACCTCTATAGTAGGTAGTATTTGTCTGCAAAATTTATCACTAATTGTTATTAAGAAACACCAGCTGTGCATTAACGGTTCACCGAGTTTAAGTAAACAACTACAGCAGATATCCTATTTCAAAATAAAAGTTCAGAATCATGCATGTAAATGACGACGACACAAAAAACTACTTATGCAACTAATTCTAATCACAAGTGACAAATTATATTGACCTAGAAAGAAACTCAAGCACAAATGTTATATGAAAATACTCATTTTAAAAAGGATATGGAGGCAGATTCACGAGGCCAGAGAAAGGAAATGACTTAAAAAGACAAAATCTATCATTTAATCTTACCTGCGCAGCAAGCCGAGTTCTTACAAGATCCAAGGGATAAGTAGATGCAGAAGCAGTTATTCCTGCCAGGCCACCACCAACAAAATGTATGCAAAGGTCTGCACTGACATTATCCCTGTGACTTTGCAATCCTGGAATTGTTTTTAGCATCTGCACAGATAATATACAGTTAAATACAAATCAATCTAAGAACTAGAGTACATATAAATGAAAATTTATCTTTACGATAGTCTAATTAATGTTAATATCTGTATCAGAGTAGCAATAACCTCCTTGTAGTGCTCATATGCATAAAAGTTAACAGAGGAATAAGGCAGGCGGTGAGCAATCGTAACCAGATTCCCTTTCCAAAAAGCTCTAAATCCCTCTTCTTTGATAATTCGTGAAGCCTCATTCCATATGCTGGCTTTTCTCAAAGTTGCGACATTAGAGTGCATGCCCTGAACCTATAAAAATAAACATGGCATAATTTAGAAAAGTAAGGCATAAATGCAGGGAACAAAAAACAACGTGAAAGCCACATAAAATATCTATCCTCTAAAATGACTGCCACAGCTAAACATGGAATTTCCAGCAGATGTCACAGGAAGAACACTATATTCAAACATCCCATCCCTCAAGATCACTGTTGAGATACACAAACACTACAAAAAAAATTTTAAAAAAATAAGGGGGGAAAAAAAAAACACGAAACAGAAAGGAAAAGAAAAACAGTGATTTAAAAGAAAGCACATTGCTGGGAACCTGGGAACTTATAGTCCATACTCCATATACTGATTAACAGACTCCATAAAGTGTTAGTTATGACTCTGCTTAGCTTAGCTACGACAAAGCAGCTCCTCCATCAAACCAGCCAGTATAGTCTCACTCACTCTCCACTCAATTGGTCAGCATAATACATAAGCAACATATCTCAAACTAAAATGAAAGGAGTTCACATGCTAGTATTCAAATTATCAAAATCACAAGGTTCCTTCTTTTCCCTCCCCCTCCTTATTAATCCACCGTTCCTCTCCTTCTTCTCTATCACTAAATTTTACAGACCAATACTAATAGCTCCCTATAGAACCAAAACGCAGAAGAAAACGAAAAATCCCCTTGAATAACACAAAACCAGTTCCCAACCCAACATTCCTTTCATCACAACATGAAAACAAAAAAAAAAAATATTTGACAATTCACCGGTGGCAACAATTTCAGAACAAGTCCCAACAAGAAAACAAAAAGTTTACACAAAAAGAAAGTGGGGAACCTGAAAGAGGATAGTGAGTCTTGCAAGCGGCGCCGTACAGGTCTTGCTGAGAGCTCCGGCGACGCCTCCGGCGAGGAGCTGTGACAGTGTCCCAATCTGCTGGGGCTTCTGCTGCGGCGGCTGCACCAGCTTCCGAACGCCTCCGTCCACCGCCACGCCAACCCTAGCCTCCGTTTGCATATCTCCAAAACACTTCCGAATTTCCTAAACCTACAATCCCCAAAACGCAGCGTTTCGCTTCGGAACGAACCAACCTTTTAACTATCAGAAGAAAGAACCGCAACTAGGTATCAAGCATTTCTCTTCCCCCATTTTTCTCTCTCTTCTTTCTTTGCTTCGTCTTTCCTCTGAGAAATTTCAAAACGTGTGTTCTTTTTCTTTGTTTTTTCACTCTCACTTGGCGGCGACGTCGTTTGTGGATGCGGCTGGGAAGAAAACGGTGCCGTATTAGGCAGGGTTGGTTTCACGAGGAGAGTTAAAGAAGCGCGGCGTGTATTTACTGCGGTGGGGTGCACGGTAGTTTCGTGTTCCGCATCGACGAGGATTTGAGTGACGGTGATCTTTCTTTTTACTTGGGTTTGAAGGAGAGTTTGCTGCGGTTGCGGGTGCAGGGGATTGGCCCCTTTGTTGAAGAATATTTGGTGTTTCTGTGGGGAATATGCGTTTTGGACTGCAAATAGGGTTTTTGTGGAATTGATATTGGCGCGTGAGCAGCTATGGATATTTTAAGGTTAGGGCGACGTCGGTTAAACTATGTGACCTATCAGGAACGGACACGTTTCATTGATTTATCGTTAAACAGTCTTTGAAGGCGCTGTTTTACAAAGAAAAATGTTTACTACCGACCCATTTGCTTTTTTGCTTTGCTCTTACTTTTTCCTTTCTTCAATCTTGGAATATTTTGGATTGTTGGCTGAAATTGAAAAAGAAGAGCCACTTATCTCTCTCTGTTTAAATTTTAAAGTTCAAACTTTGAAGTAGTAAAATAATGAATTGTTATACATATGAAAAATTCAAGTCACGTCTAACAACAAAGAATTTGAATAGCATACCTGAAATAAAATTTCGAGTTCATATTTCATTATTACCATGCTAAAAAAAATAAAAAATTATGTACATTCTTTTCTATATATTTTTATCATCAAATAAAATTTTAATGAAATCTAAAACTTTAAAGAGATCACATTTAATAATAAATACATGTATGTATTGATACAGTATTCCATATTTAAACGTGTACAAAAAAGTGAGATACTTATTTTAAATGATCTAAATTCAAATACCATAACATTTTTTTTAGTTATGTTACTTGTACTCGTTTAAGTGTAACACGTCATACGGATACCTATATACATGGTCAAAATTAAATTTTAAAAAAGAAATATATTATGTAGGAGAGAGAAAAAATTATTGTGTTAAAATTAATTATGATACATTTTCTTTTTAAATTTTAATATTGATCATACAAATTGAATCTAATAATTAAGATTTCATATAAGAATGTCACTCTTACCAACCCATATATATATATATATATATAATTGAATAAGATATTAATAAAGTTCACATTTTAAAGAGATTTCATTTACTCCTTTCAATCTATTTTAACTGTTATTTTAGTCAATTTTTTAATCAAAATTATTTTTCATTCTCAATTTTTTTAGACAAAATTTATTGTTATATTCACAATGGTACTCTTAATTTATTAGTCTTAAAAATAGTAATTTTTCAACATTATTTTTATTTCTCTTTTCATTATAAAATATTTTACCCAAATTAAATAAAAATATATTTTAGTAAACTTACCATTTAAATCATTATTAAATTAAAAAATTTTAATACCCAAGTATTTGACAATTAAAATGAACCCGGGCTAGTAATAATAAATACGTATTTATTGACATTGACTACAAATAAGATATGGCTTATATATGGCTTATATGTATTCATATGACGCCACTGAATTGTTTGGGATGCGTTCCACAGTCATCTCCCACGTGTGAGATCCGGCCGAAAGCCTGAAACACATGTTGATTTTCATGGACGGTGATATTCGTAAATATCTTATTTATTTAGAAAATAGAATGTGGCCCGAAATATGTTTCCATGAAGGAACTTTAGGTTTCAATAACTAAAAAAACAAAGTATATAATATTACTCCTTCCAATCTAAAATAATAGTCGCTTTTATTTTTTTTACTCAAACTTCGTGATTATCTTCAAAATTAAAACAGTTTCATTTTCTCATCACTTCTATTGTGACTGACCATCATGTAATATACAACAAGGATTTTATTTTAGAGAATAAAATGAGAAATTTAATTAATAAAATAAAAATAAATTTTACTTTTGATATGATGAAATTATTTACTTTATCTAAAAAAACGAGAGATATCACTTTTATAATATAATCTTTTAATAAATTAAAGGACACTTTAATTTTTTGAAACATTTTTTAAAGTTATTAATTATTTTTATGTTTTATGTAATAATTTTAAGCGACCGACTAATATTATAAAACGGCACGATTATAACATGTCCGACGCATTTCTGTGGTAGGAAAAAGAGCTAGCTACTTTGTGGCTCTTATTAATTAGACGTATATTAGTTGTATTCATTTTTGTATGAAATATTACATCATTAAATAAAATTTTAATAAGATTCACACTTTAAAATGTCTTATCCATTAATAAATATATACATGTTAACACGATATCTCACACATAAATGAATACAAAACATTTTTCTATTATTTATCACCTTTCCTTGTCTTTGCACGGTATTTAGCTAAGCGGCACGCAGCTTCTGCTGACTCTTGGTAACAATATATTTTCAGGTTAATTTCAAGTTAAAAGAAAAGATAAAAATAAATTTGTTATATAAAGGATTATTAGAAAGAATACAAGTAAAATAATCATCAAATAATTATTTTGGTTCAATAATTCAATTAAGAGTTTAATTTTTATCCACAGACAGTGTAAAAAAAATTTACATCGTCAACCAATTATTTTTTTTTAATATACATAACTTTTGAATGTATGAAAGAGAATGCCAATTAGTTATATTAATGTAGTAAGATTTGATTAGTTGATAATGTAAAAAAAATTACACTATCGGTGGATAGAAATTAAACTATTAAATTCATAGGAGCATACTAGTATGGTATCCGTGTATTACACGTACTTATTTTGATATATGCGTTTATATATTTATTTATAATAAAATTATCATATAAAATCAAGCAAATTTATTTTAAGTGTATGAAAGTAATTTTAAATAAAATATATTAAAATTTATATAATTTTATATATAAAAAACTAAATAATATTTACTTTAATTGTTAAAAATTCCTAAAATTTAAATTTGAAAAGATTATATTAGAGAATTAATTTTAAAGTTTACTTCAAATTTTTTATTTTTTTATAATTTAAATAATATTTATTTTAGATGTGAGAGAATGTTAAAATATAAATTAATAAATATTTAATAAGAACTAATGAAAAAAGTGCGTTTTGGCGATAAATTTTCCTAAAAACATAGTGGGGAAAAAATCTTGCTATTTAGTTAATAAAGGTAAGTTTATTATATAAAAAAAAAATTAATTGGCACTATTGTTCAAATTAAAAGAAAAAGATGATGCAAACAAGTTATCAAACTAACTTTACCAAATTTACAAAAGGAAAAACATTATGCACATAAAATATCTACTTCATTACTTTCGAGGAAAAAAAAATAAAAGAAAAAGAGATGGAGAGAGATAGGATATGGAGAAAAAGATGATAAAGCAAAAATAACAATTTATCTTTTTTAGGATTAGTTTTGGTTTTCTACCTTATTCTCAGAGGTAAAATTATCTTTTATCAAAGGAATACGATCATGAGTGCAACTCAAGTAACTCATGGGAACATAACATTGGCTAACTAATATGCTTGGCCACAACGGCCGGTAAAGGACTTTGTGAATCACCCCTTAGAATTTCTAATTGGCTAAAGTATCAAAGAAGTTATGAAGTGTCACATTGCTTAAACATAAAACTTAAATAATTTCTATAAATTCAAGTCAACTCTCATTTTTACAATACTAATTTAATAATTTTTAGAGTTGAGTTAGGTTAATTCAATGCAATTTAATAAAATGTAATGTAACATTGTATAAACTTAAAAATTATCAAATTATCGTAAAAATATTTACAATAATATTTTAATTTATGGTTGATTACATAGTTTTTCTAATTTTTATTTTTAAAAATTGAATTCCTAAAATAAATTGTTATTTATGGTCCTTTCAATTTTTTTTAGTTTAAATTTGGAGATTCGAGTTTTAGTAATAAAAATTGAAAAAAACTATGCAACAAAACATAAATTGAAGTATCATTATTAACATTTATATGATTATTCAACATTTTTTTTATATTAATGTCATGTTAAATTGCATTTTTTGAAGTGAAATAGTGCCCCAAGGACACTAAAAAGTTTACCTAATTCAATTATCTAATATGATGTCAGAGCTTATCGCGAGCATAAAGGAAGTGTATAATTTTTATAAGTCGATGACAATCATCTCTTGGCTAACTTTTGGAACTGAATTATCCTGTCCGAATTCAATTATCTAATAGTTGTCATATACATACGAGCTTGGAGTATACAGCACAAAAAATTACATGATTGTTGCACCATCCATTTCATAGTTTCATGATGGTTTGGTGAAACTAACTCTCTAAATAAGGACTTCCGAAATTGGTGCTATAAATATAAATCCCATTAATTTCACATGTTCTAATTCCCCTGACTACCATGTCATGTGGGAATTGGTTGATGAAGAACTAATATGATGCAACCTTGGAACCCTCTCTCTTTAAGTCTCTTCCTCTCTTGAGGGCTTTTGTTTGAGGTACTCTCTCCTTTTTTGGGTCTTGGTATTCTCTACATGTTTGTTGGGCCAGGATTTTCATATGGGCTTGTGAAATGTTGTAAATGGGCCCACAGAATGCATGCTTCCAATGTGGTTCACTTGTGATGGTTGAGCCTGGTGTTCCCCATGCATGTGCATCTCTTCCACCATGGGCTTCCAGATTCTCACCCTTGCATTGATGAACCAATTTGATACCTGCTAGCAAAAACAATTGAATAAAATACTCAAAGTCTTCCAAGAATCACCTATGATGTCAAGTTAGTTTTCTAAATATTTTTGAACTAGGTTATCTCTTGAAATTTTTAAATGACTTGGTCATGTATAATCTTTTTACCATTGATTAGATTACCTCTTATAGTATTTTCACATGACCAGCCTAGCCAGTCATGTGTAATCTTTCATTATTGATTCTCTCTTGACATGTATTTGTTTGTGTCTCAATATCTGAATAAAAGTTGAAATATTACACATGATAAGATAATATGAAATTAAATTTCACATGAGAAAATCGATTCCGAAGGATTTTGAATGCTTATGTGGTCCCTCAATGCTTAAAATAGACATCAATTTCATCCTTAAGTTGATGACTATTTTTTTAGTGTGAGAGCCCAAATTGATGTGGAGATTTTGTGAAGGACTAATTTGATGTCTCCTATCTTTTAAGGAGTAATATGCGTATTTACTCAAATGATACAATTACCATACTATAGATTACTATATAAAGTTAATGGGGGCAAGAGTAACCTCAGTTGCTTTTGGCCTTTAGGGGTGATGCATAATTAGGGAGTTAGCAGAGAAAATGAGTAAAAAAAAAAATTAGAGAAGGAATCACCTGGCATCTTGAAAGACCAGTTTGTTGAACCAATGCATCCTTTTCAGAATCACTAGGATAGCTGGAAGAACAGGTTAAATTAAGCAGTGATATACCCTCATTAGAACTTAGGCCAAAAGAAAATAGTTTCTTCACATTTAGGTAAGTAAAACAGAATGAGAATTGATCAAAGGCATGCTATAAAAATCAAAGCTTCAAAGCATAGCATCACTAACGGGTGTAAGAAGTGCTCAAAGAGCCATCTCCTCAACAAGGCTACAGCATGATCTGGAAGCCCTCTTTGGGATCTCAAGATAACAGGTCGGACAGAATGTGAGCTCTGAAATGGTTCTGATTTCTCAAATTCCAAACACTTCAAAATTTCCTTTCCATCAGAACGAGTACACTTGGTTGTTGTGAACTGAAGTTGATCATAAATAGCATGCTTCAGACATGCAAAGTGCTTGGAAATGGTTTTGGTGCCAAATGATATGTAAGGAGTGGCATTTCCAAGTCCAGCAACCTTTTGAAACGATGCCACCACTGATTGCATCTGCTGGCAGTACAGGATATACCTCTTGTATACCTGAACAGAATTATAGACATGATTAAACTCTTACCATAAACAGAAAGATTAAATAATACAGCATGTACACTTGAATGTATCTGATCTGAGCAATTCCTTGTTGATGACTTGGTGTATTCAAATCAAGTATTAGTGAATAATGCTAGGTTAATTAAGTTGCAAGTGCAACCAATAATTTGATCAGGCTAATTAAGCTTATATCTTCTTATCTGCTATGCTACAACTTTTCATATGCAAAAAGAGAAGAAAATAAAGTAGTTGGGACAAATAAAAACAAATTAGCAACTATGAATTTGATGCTTGAATGGCAAGAGACTTAATTCAATTGATATCTCGATTCTCGTTTTAAAAAAGAGTAATGTTATTTGTATCACTTTTTGGGACATTTTTCAAGAGACACTTGAGGCATTCCTTAAATATTGGTTGAGAGAAACGTTGTAATTCACTCTCAACTAATATTTAGGAGACACCTTGAAAGATGTCTCAAAAAGTGAAACAAATAACATTTTTCTGTGCTGGGATTTCTTTTATACATGTGGTGAATTGTGTCTGAAAGAAAATGTGTGAATTTGTAAGGAATAACATAAAACTAGTTGGTGGAATATGATTGTATTGACTGAACCACCAACTAGACTATAGAAGAACTACAGATTACAGCTAAAACAAATGAGTTTCAAAACATTATTAAACAATTAATAGATACTACTATCTGCTAACTTGTTAGCTAAAAAAGGAAAAAGAAAGCAAAAAGGAAAAAAAGGAGGAGAAAAAATGGGGTATCAATTAGACATACCTCCTCTAGCATGCGCCCAAGTATAGAATCCCTCCACTGATGCTGAACTCCATCCCCACCACTGATGGGGTCTTCACCATCACCATCATTTTCACCTAAACCATTCAACGGTGGAGGATGATGATGATCCAAAACACTGCCAAACAAGTCCTCAAGAATCTGCTGAGCAGGCTTCAGAAACCTTGACCTCCTCAAGACAGAAGCATAGCCTGTAAAGGGAGCCACAGGACCCCAGTTTCTCAAATCAAAGCATGGTTCTTGGAAGGAACCGTGAACAACCAAATGGGGTGGTGGTAGAAGGTTGTGAAAGCTTGCAGGGCATTCTAGGTGTGAACAAGAAGAAGCAGAGGCAGAACAAGGGCTCTGTGTTAGAAAGTGAAAGGAAGTGTGTGTTGTTGGGGAAGTGCCGAAGCTGTTGATGCTAAAGGGTGATGAAGGTGGATTTGGTCCAAAGGGTTGAGGGAATGGTGGTGGTGGTGGTTGTGGTTGAAGGGTTTGGACCATTACTCTGAGCTTGTTCCTTCTGCTTTGTTGTGGGACATGAGAGGCTTGGAAAGTTTCCCCCATAAATGAAGGATTTTGCTTAGCCTTCTTCTTCACACAGAGAAAGAAAGAGAGAGAGAACTTTTGGCAAGTGTGGGGGAGGTGATAATTGATAAAGGAGGAGCAAGTGTTTGAATAGTGGAGGACGTGAAACTGTAGCCAAAATTTGGCTGAGGTGAAGTAGAGTCACTGTTTGTCCACAGTTTTGGCAGGTGAAAACAGTTGAGGGGACTTGAAAGGGTAGTTTTTCCTATTGAGTTTCATTATCTATACAGCACAACTTAGACACCAAATGACTTGGTTTGAAAAAATGTGGTTTATAGTTATGTAAGCGTGGAATTGAGGCATTGTTTCCCGTGACGGGCAGCCCAAAAAATTATTGAAATTAACTCATGTTTTCTTAGAAAGATTGAGTCTTATACGAGAGAATGAAGAATGAAAAACATAAGATGTGTGACTAACAATCTTTCATGATAATGTTTTTGACATAGATGAAGTTACAATCTGAAATTATAATTTTCCTAAGGGAAATTTAGAGTCATACACTTGTTTTCACTAGATATTTATATTAATGATTTTTTCCTCTCTTGAATTTTCGTTATGACATAAAACTTTGATTCTTTAAATAATTTTAAAGAATATTTTTTTGTCGTCTTTGTTTATCTAAATCAATTGATCACTTTCACAATTTGATTCTTCTAATAGTTGAAATTCTATTTTCTCGATTGTGCCTTAATTATGTTTTTAAATTTTAAAAAAAATATTTTCTTGTAAAAGTCTCTTACTCATGAGATGAAATTGCGAGTTTGTGTTCAAATTTCTTTCTTTATCGCCTCCCTCTCTAGATGTAAAAATTATCAAGACTTATGAGCTATATATAAAGATATTGTCTCAAAAACATAAAATAAAAAAAAAGCTTAGCACAAAAAACCAAGACATAAATAGAATCAAGCCTTCGTGTACAAAAAATTGATTTATGAAATTGCAAGTTTTGGTTCTAACTTTTGGCATACGTATGTGTGTTTGATGGTATAGACCATAAGTATAACACCATGATCATTTAAACTTGTCGATAAAACCTAGGTATGGATACAAGCAACTCATACAACACTATTGAGCTTGAAATCTTCTTCTCCTATGCCAAATTGGTTGGATCTATGGATTCAATTTGCAAAATTAAATATGATGACAAACATTATGTAAACTTTTTAATGTGTGTATTAAAGTGTTTTAGTAAAAAGAAAGAAAAAAAAAAGGTCCAAGCTTTTTAGTGCAACCTGAAATTATTTTCGGCCCAAGTGTTTCAATGTAAAAATAAAGGAAATAGCTAGTGAGCCCAAGACTCACGGCCCAAATGACTTCAAACAAAGGAAGAAAAGAAAGCAAGGATGTCAGCAAAGGAGAAAAGAAATTTTTTAAAGAAAGGGATGAAAAAGTCAAATGAAGATAGAAATTGAAAAGAAATGACAAGGACAAGTTTGAAAAAGGAAGCTTGGGGAAGCAAAATTCATGTTTCCCACATGATTGCAGAGAAGTTGCTAAAGAAAATCTTTTTAAAGAGGAAAATTAAGAAGCTGTTAGAGAAAGTCTCTAAAAGGAAAATAGCAGACTTCACGCTACACCAAGGAAAAATCAAACCATCAGGAGCATATATAGTTTGGATTATGATGAGTCCTATACAATGAATGAATAATGTTCATTGCTTGCACTAAAACTTTTCTGAGGCATATATATAGTTGATGGGGTAAAGAGTTACAACCCTATTTTGTATCTGTTGGAACTTCTTTTTTGCTTGAAGTGAATAATATATGGTTTGAACAGAACTCTGCATGGATCAATGGATGATTGCTCTTAGTGATGCACTTATTTTTAAATCACGTAAACAATGATTTTCCTAATAATTTTTAAATGGGAGTGGCAATTGGATGTGATATCTAAAATGAAATTGGTGATAGTTTATTGTGGTGGGAAGGGGAATGAGAAAAGGAGTGTGGAGAGAGGGTTACTATTTGTGAGCATAAATTATAATTATTGTAGTGAGGAGTTACACTTCACATTAAGAAAAGGAAGGGAGAAGGAGTGTAGAGAATGAGATATTAACATTTACATTAATAAACTAATGTGGCAATAGTATATGCTTAGTATCGGAATTTATATATTATAATAAATAGATAGAATAGATGTAGGTCTGTTAACAATTATTTTAAATATGATCATTTGTATTTGAGTGTCTATACACAGTATACAAATAACATTTTTTTTCTTCTCCAATATCTGATGTTGTAATGTAGTGTACTCATGTATGTCACATTAAGAAAAATGACTGGTTTTCAAGAATGAATCTTCTCAAGTGAAAATTTTTGTCATGTGAAATTATGTATGATTTCTCACCATCTAAATCCTGGTTGCTTATGTCATGTGTAGGTCTCACCTTCTCAATTAATGGTGAGAGGTCACATTTGACCTCACATAACAAGATTTTCACTTGAGAAGATTTATTCCATTAGTTTTCACATGCTACTTAAAAATCCCACAAACAGCCTCCTACAATTGAAATTGAATGGCAGAGAAAAACTATTTTGCAAGAGGAATGCATCAATGTTAAATCCATATATAATTATTAATATTTTGGAGCAACAAATGAGCTTGTCACTTTAGCTTTCAGTCAAAGACAATTTAACAAGATCAAATTTGCTTCGAAAGGTTTAGGGGTCAGGGTGGTTTGCCAAACAGGGTTTCACATGCAGTTTCCGAAGTTATTTTCTTGCTTAGGTTAAGTTTTGAGCAGAATAAATCTATTCTGACTAGTGTGAATAACAATAGTTTCTATAGTTAACATCTTAACAAATGTGGCCTCAAGTTTCCAAAATAGTTAACCGTACTTAGCAGTCATATATTCAGAAATTAGACCATAGAGAAGATAGAACAATGTCCAACATTTGATTCTGCTAAAGACATAGCAGTAATGTCCATGTTTACATGTAGTCTCTGAAATAGGAGATTCTATTGCTATGATGAGTTTTCGAACCAATTAAGTGGTAAAACTTATGGGCCAATATGTGTTTCTCCCCTCAAACCTTTATGGTAAGAGTAGTACAGTTCCACTTTGAACCTGGGGTTTGAAGTTTGAATTATGCTGACATGCTGAACAGGCTAGCATTGAGGGCAATCTAGTGACTTGTTAATAAAGGCCTCAACTAAGATAAATTCACAGCTTTGCTACATTTTCATCTACATTAACAAAAGGAAACCATCACTGCTACATTTTCAATTGTTAATCATCACTTTCTCAAAACTAGAAAGATTTGTGAGACATATATTTAGGTTACATTGGAGGTTTAGATTCTGTGTTCAGAAGGGAAAATATGGCTTCTTGGAGAATAAAAAAAAAAGGGGAAAAATCTGTGGCAACTGAACTAGAAGTTCCTAGACATATTTTACATGCTATTGTATGCACAACTAATCAATCAGAGTGAACAATTTCAAGCATATCTTTCTCAATAATTAGTTAATTACTAAATCATATTATATAGAATAAACACAGATTTTATTATGGACTAAACTTACACAAGAA
This sequence comes from Nissolia schottii, assembly GCA_003254905.1. Taxonomy (NCBI): domain Eukaryota; kingdom Viridiplantae; phylum Streptophyta; class Magnoliopsida; order Fabales; family Fabaceae; genus Nissolia; species Nissolia schottii. Next base: position 129,592 of record QANU01073048.1, on the reverse strand, counting down.
AGCACAGGAGGAAATCAAGTATGCTATATACTAGATCCAAATTTTGGAAGTTGAAGCCAAAGCTAGGAATATAAACTGTTAACATGTCACATTCATTTTCAATTGTGATTGTAGAAGACTAGAGATCTGCCTCTTCTGTCTTACAGAAATTAAAAAAGAAAAACGAAAAATAATAAACCTGGAGAAAGTAACAACTAGCAACTATTCCACATGTGTTTTCGCAAACACCAAAATTTTCAGAGAAACCTTTCTCTCTGTCTCCTTTGTTTCCTACAAAGTTACCCTCTGTCAGTTTGAGCAACAAGTTCTACTGCCTGCATTATTTGAAGTACTCGAGACATTTATGGTGGTTCCTTGAGGAATGCTAGAGGAAGTTGCCTCCGCCGCTGCGAGTGCCTTTTTACTTATAATGTGATATATATCAAACAATATGGTCTGGAATGCCTTCTCAACATTATAGGCCTCCAATGCTGAAGTCTCCAGAAAAGAAAGACCTTCCCTCTCAGCCAAACTTTGGGCATCTTCGGTGGACACTGCTCTCAGGTGATTGAGATCAGACTTGTTCCCAGCCATCATGATCACGATGTTGGAGTCGGCATGGTCCCTCAGCTCGCGAAGCCACCTTTGCACGTTGTCGAACGTTTGCCTCTTGGTTATGTCGTAGACCAACAAGGCCCCGACTGCTCCTCTGTAGTAGGCACTGGTGATGGCTCGGTACCTCTCTTGGCCGGCGGTGTCCCATATTTGTGCCTTCACAGTCTTTCCCTCCACCTGCAGCATTAAACATGCATTTTCCATGGAATTAATCTTCATGCAAAAAAAACAAAAGCAATACTAGACCCCAACCTTGCATGTGAGCTCAAAAATATTTCAGTTCCATTATTTGTAATTACTAATTAGGGATTTAGGCACTCAAATGGGCATATGATGATTGTAGATCAAATAAGTAGAGATTTTTTTAGTTTATCTAAGTGTTGAATCTACGTATTGCTTTTACTAACAAAATATATCATTTCTCAGTTAATATTGTGTTCAACACTTATATAACTCAAATGCATGCTTATTTGAATTGTGACTGCCACATGTCGATACAAGTGTCTATACACAACGTACTAGCAATGGAAAATTCAGTTCCTCCATTTTCTTTACATGATCAGATCACCAAATATGGAAGAGGAATCATCAACAAAATATCTTCTTTACTTCAAGAATCTTGCACGTTTCTGGTAGTCTTAGTTATCTCGGCCCTCAAACCACATGCATATCGCTCTTCTTATCATACCAACAATCGCTGTCCTTTTGTGAATTATGTTGTACCATGTAAGTCTAGGTGCAATACTTTCAAAGGATACAAAGAGTTTTCCATTTAACAGACTTTCAAACATTCGTAAATCAATAAATATATCATCACTATAGAATATACCAATCTAAACAATCTAATTGAAACATAACACATTAACCTTATAACAATTACGGTTATAATAACAAAATTCAAACCATTAAGTGCATCTTTTGTTCTTTCTAAGAATCATTCATCCATTTGCGTTGTAATACTGCAATTGCTGAAAAAATACAGGAAAATACAGCCGATACGGTCGCAATTAGGGTTGCATACCACAACTTTTAGGTAATAACATTTTTCTACATTTTCAATTTATTTAGGAAGTAAAATTATGTTGGCGGTTGAGATCTCGTGCAGTTTCAACAATATCCCAACACAACACATAGATCATAAAGTTAAGATTTTGAACCGCACCCATCAATTCCAATACTGAGACGAACACAAACAATGAAGCAATTGATCAAATTAGTTCGAATTTTTTTTACCTGCAAAGTTCTGGTAGCGAATTCGACCCCAATGGTAGACTTAGACTCCAAGCAGAACTCATTGCGCGTAAACCTCGAAAGGATATTGGATTTGCCAACCCCGGAGTCTCCAATCAACACAACCTTGAAGAGGTAATCGTATTCATGGTCCACTTTGTAAGCCATGCTTTTATTTTTATCTAATTCTTTTATGATTCAAACACCCAACAGAGAAGGAACAGGGGAAGAGAGAGAAAGAGGAACAGGGGAAGAGAGAGAAGGGAAAGGGGCGCACATTGGAAATTGGAAGGCCAACAATGAGTGAAAGGAAACTGAATAAACGGACACTTTGAAACGGCCTTTTTCTCCATCTGGGAGGAACAAGGGATTCCCACGCCCGCCAAATTCGGAANGTTTTTTAAAGGTTTTTTTTCATAATACGAGCATGCAATTAATTTAAGGATGCATGAATTTTTTTTTTTTAAAAAAGAATGGGCTGAAATCGTCATTCCTTATGGCGATTTCAGACCTCAAAATTTTTTTTAAAAAGGGGCTAAAATCGTCATAAGAGGTGACGATTTCAGCACCCTGAATTTTTTTTAATAAACCTAAAATCTCCTGATGAAATGGCGATTTCACCCTTCTGCTCATACATTTGTAATTTTGTTTCTCCAACCATATTTTCAGATTTTACTACCACCATACATTTGTAATTTTGTTTTTCCAACCATATTTTCAGATTTTACTACCATCAAAACCACTTAAATGTTAATAGCCCATATTATTTTTTATAATGTCATCTAGGGGGTGAAAATGGGTAAGAAAGTGCTAGACTATGGATGAAAAAAAAAAAAAACATTGCAAACACATATATTTGTGGATATTATATGTGATAGACCCACAAGATGGATATTTGTACTGGTTTGCTAATGGAATTGAGACTGAGATTGAGGTATTAGATTCATGGATACTCGTTAAATTCCCGTTAATACATAACATTATTGAAATATTTTCAATTATATAAAAATATAAAATTAGAAGTCTTATTCCTTCACTTCAATATATATATATATAAACCCTCATTATGAAAAGTATTATTGAAATTTTATTATGTATTTAATTAATTTAAATTGTGATGTATAAGTAATAGACTAGTAATATCCTGGCATATTATAATAGATAGTTATGATTTTTTAAAACCTTTTTGCCAAATACCCGCAGGGATTCCAAATCCCACAGATAATAAGTAATGGATTCCCGTGATGGGTACGAATACATGTACGGGTAGCAAAACATTAAATGAGTATAGGTAATGGGGATATGTATCTGGCTCCAAGGATATCCGTTGTCATCCTAGGCTAGACAGGCTCACATGTTTCTAAATTATTTGGCTTGAAGCTAAACATATTATTTGTCATAAGTTTTTTTTCTAAAGGCTTAGTTTCGTCTATTTAAAAGTATGATTTTGAACTGAAAACTTATTTAAAGACCTATTTAAAATAAAGAAAAAATAAAAATGTTTCTATGTTGTCTGCCAATGAAATTTTATATGTTGTGTATCTAACTAAACACTTGACATGAAATACAAAGGAATGCCATTTTTTTCTTGTCATTTAAATTTCGCCCATAAAAATAAGCATGAAAGAAGATAAATCATGTTAGTAATTAAGAAAGAATACTACTACACAAAGATTGAAGTTATATGACAAGAGAATGCAAATCCATAGGTAATACAATCAAATGCTAAGATTATAACTTGTACTCAGTGAGATTGCACTAGAAGAGATGCAAGCGATGGTGGTACTAATAGATGAAAATGTGAATAATAAGCTTGGACTCTATATTTAAGGGAGTAAGGAGTGAAGCTGACACTAATTTGAATTTGTTTAGGCCAAATTATAAGAATATGGTAGTATTTGATTTTTTTTTAGTTGACATTAGGCTGGACAATTTTATACGTACACATAAATACCCGCATGTAATACCCGTGATGGAGTGGACATGGGAAAGTTTTTTCTATGTGGGTAATGAGGATAAATATTTTTAATACTTACTTGTTAAATGGGGGTAGAGGCGAGGTGACTTCCCCTATATCTATAAGTACCTGATATAATAATACTAAACTAAAAATAATTTTAGTTGAAATGTGTTCAAACGGTTTGAGTGTCTGACATGTCAACGGTAGCATAGCAGCAATGACTAATCTTGTCGTGTTCCATGACATGAGGAAAGAGCAGGTCCACCAGGGTCAAGATTTGTTGAATGTTCATTATGCTTGCGAGGAGATGGGTGGTTTCCTGGCAGGAGCTAGAGTGAAGGGAGCGAGAGCTTTACAAAGTTGTAGAGGGGAGCTCTTGGCAATTAAAGAGGCTCTTCTCCTAGCGGTGGAGAGTGACTCCAAGCCATTTCAAGAGTCATACAGGAAAATGGAGACTCATCTTTGCTAGGAGTAATTGTTAAAGATATTTTTGCTTACGCTTGTTGGCTTGTGTCAATTGATTTTAATTTTGTCTAAGAGGTTCTGTAATATGGTTGGTGACGAAATTGCCAAGTAAGCTATCGTTTTTTTGTTTTGATTTGTGGTTGGGGGCACCTCCATATTTTCTGGTCCCTGGTCCCTCGACTAAACATTGATTCATCTAATTAATAAGATTAGGCGTTTTGGATTTTTAAATTATCTTATTTGTATAATGTGTTTGTGATTGACTTGACTGATGTAGCTACTTTTTGTAAAGTCTACGTGTTTTTATAATTTGTTTTTGAGCGGCAATTACACTTACTATTGGAACTATCCTTAAGTAAGCTTAATTTTTTTTTAATTTTTATTAGATGTTATTGATTACAATGTATTCTAATAAATGTTAATATAATTTGGTTGAAGTTTATAGATTAATATTTTAGCATATTTACTATCTTTAATGTATATATGTTGTATCTTAAGTCTATAGATCTTAATTAAAATAATTGCCATAATAAAATCATAAAATTGTCATAATAAAAACTTTACTTTTGTGTCACTACAGCTACGCCTTTTGCCGTTGTGCCACTGTGGCGGACGTCCCTTTCTTCTTTTTTTTCACCTAGAAAAACAATGGGTTGTTACATCATGCTGATTAATCTTCTTTAGGCCTTAGCCTTTTTTTTATTTTCTATTGTATGTATATAAAAAAAATAAAGCAAACTTTAGCTGCTACCTCTTTAAATCATACAAAAATTATTTTAATACATGAAACGAGTTGTGAATGTTTTTGAATAAGGGTAATCAATCAACTTGTTCGAATATCATGAAGAATTTTAGAGAAAGTTATTATTTGTATCACTGTGGTCGTAGGTTTCAGATATCTATTTGATTGTTTCACTCTTCTTTCCTTGATGGCCAAAAGTCGAAGGGGATAGATGTTGTGTGACCGTTATTATAGAATCCACAATACTATGTGTATGAGCTTATGACGATAAAAGTTTCTACTTTATCTTATAGATGGGTACTCATAATTATCCTAAGAGGGGAAAATGTTGTACTCTTTTTCCTTAATTAAGGTTTTTATCCCATTGGATCTTTTCTTGATAAGATTTTTAACGAAACAACTCACACTAGGAGAATGTTGTACTCTTTTTCATTCACTAAGATTTTTTCCGAATAGATTTTTCTTAGTAAGGTTTTAATGTGGGATATCCCTGCTGGATATCCAAGGGGGTGTTATAAAATATTATATTATTAATGTGAATGTCCATATTCTAATTCGGTTAGTATTTAATTAGATAAATATATATGTTGATATTATAGAGATTTGATGTGATCGTATGTATTGTTACCCCTAGGTTATAAATAGATCTTTGTGTGCTCATTGTATGACGCACCATTAAAATTATCAATAGAATATAGCTCTCTCTCTTTCTTGTTTATTATTTCTCTCTTCTATCTCTACTACTTTCCCTTTTATTTCGTAACAATAATAGAATAATTTATGTAAAAAATGCATTTTTTTAAAGTCGATCTAAAAAGCATCCAATATTTTGTTATAAAAGTATACATTTTTAAGTGTATCTAAATTGATTAAATAAACTTGAAAAAAAAACAATTTTTCATCTTTTTGAGAATCTTTTTTTGGTAGTCTTAAAGTATTTTGTTTAAAAGGAAAATCATAAAAAAAATTATATTTAAGGTTGTCAAAATGAGAAGTTTAAATAAATTTGTGAAGTGTTAGTAAAGTCGAATAGTAAGCTCCACCTATAAATTCGTATGAGTTTTCATTTATAAAAAAATATATTATATGAGCAATATAATTAGTAATTAAACTATTAAGCATCATGGGAGAGCGGGATAATAATAGGCAAAGAGATGAGAGAAAATAACCTGAGAACAAGAAATATAATATTGTATTAGCTGCATGATGTGATTGGTTTACAAAGAGATAATGTTTATTTATAAGCTAATAATAGAATTAGAACATAAAGATAATCATCATGAATTAGAAATAATCAAATTAAATAATAACTAGATCAATTAAAGATATTCTATTTTATTCTTAACACATTGAACAATGTATTTTTAGGTAGTGTTTTAAAGAAAGAAATTGGAAGGAAAAAAATTAACTTCCCTTATTTAGATGTAAAGAGAGGAGGAAGGAAAGAATGAATAGTACAAAAAGACACATGAGACACACCAAATTTTTTTCCTCTCACAAGTGGGTGGAAAATGGAAGGAAATATGAATTTTGTTGCTAATTCTAATATTATCCCAAATAATTTGTGGTTGAAATAACTTTTTGTATTGACTCAAAAATAAAATTGTCATTTAACATCATTATTTTTCTATTTTCCTTCCTTCCATGTTCCTTTCATCCCAGCATACTTATAAAAAATACAAATCCACTCATTTTCGTTCCTCTCATCTTATTCCCTCTTAATTTCTTTCCTTTACCAAAACACACCTTTAGAGAAGCACTTTTAAATAGTATTTTTCAAGTTAAACCTATAAATATCACATATTATGACAACTGATCACAATACTTTACATTTATATGTAATGAGGTGAAATTGTAATGGAATGGATTATGGAATTGATAGGAACAATAGTGGTATTTTCTGCATTTGGAGTGTTTGAATTACAATGAAATGGGATAGTGATGGAAAACTAGAGAGAAGGATATCCTAATAGAGAGAGGGTAGGATTAGACCAATACATTTTCCATACCTTCTACTTCCCCTATTCTTCCTATTTATAATAAAAATGGCTCCCTAATTGGACCAATTCTTAATTTGGGCATTTATTTACCTAGGTCCGTTACAGTTTACTGAGAGGCATCTTTCCTTTCACAAATCTCTAGTAATATAATTTAGTTAGACATTAATCTTACAATATATTAGAATATTCCACAATACAAAGCCGCTTATTTTTTTGGCACCTTAATCATTTTGTGCAATGTCAGTAATGAGGACATGTAGTTCGCAGAATCCTTTTTATTTTGAGGAATACTATTCACAGTAATGTTATTTTTGGGAAAAGTTTTTCTAAGAATATGTTTTGAAAGTGTTTGGTTGTAAATCGAATTCTTAGCAACATTCCTAGAATTACAATATACTTTTACAAAAATACCCATGACAAAACAATGTATGTAGGCGGTGGTCCGTTGCTGTTTGGCATTAACCTGGAATGGCCAGACGGTGGTCTGAGGCCGTTCGATGGTGGTCTGTTTCTGTCCGACGGTGGTCCATCGGTGTCCGACGGTGGTGTGTCATCATCTGGCAATAGTGCGTCATCGTTCAACATTAACTTAGCACCATCGAGCGGTGGTCTGTCGCTGGCTGGGCAGTGGTCCATCATGACCAGTGGTGGTCAGTTGCTGGTCAGTAGTGGTCAGTTGCCAGTTGAGGGTGGTCGATCCTAGACCGATGGTGGTCAATCACTGGCTGGTGGTGGTGCGTCGTCGGTGGGTGGTTGTCGACTGACAGATGGTGTTGACCTATGGTACGAGGTTTGGGGGCAATTTGGTTTTTTCATATGTTAAAACATTCCAATTTCATGAGAATCCAACAATCTCACGAAGGAGATGAGAATGAAAATAAGGCAATTTCCATTCCTCAAAATACAAGTTACCTAAAAATGTTTTTTAAAACGTTGAACCAACCATGAGAATGTTACATTCCTATGACCATATTCTTGAGAATGTAAGCAGAATATTCCACAAACCACACACCCCAATGAGGCATCCTAACTAGCTAAACCATAGCTTGCCACTATGTTTTCTGTTAGATGTACGCAATTCGTCGAGGTAACATTAAGTACAAAAAAATGGTCCCTTTGAATTGACTTTGAAAGAAAAGTACTTCTTTTTTATATAAAATAGTGTTTAAATACAATTTAAAAAAAAA
>QANU01073048.1:98114-120918 GCA_003254905.1 Nissolia schottii | reverse complement strand
CAGATAACACAATCGTTATTATTTTGTTTTCAATCTTTCACTTATATATATATATATATATATATATATATTCGTCTTGCAAGTTGTTGAAGAAGTTGACAATTAGAATAGAAGATAGAAGAATCTGCTTGCCACGTCATCTGATGTCTGACATCTCTGACAGTTTGGCAAGGCGCCGCTAGTGCCCCAAGCCACTTATATAAGGACTAAGGGTAGATTAGTCATTCCAAGCTAAGTTAAAAAGTTAGTTTACTCTGTTAATTAATTATCTTTAGCAACAATTAATTATTTTTTGTCAAGCTAGGTTCACGAGTTTAGATGCAAAGAAAAGAAAAGACATAAAGAGATTTAATAGAGAAGGAAAGGAAACGTAATAGAATGTGAAAATTTAAAAGGATTTACCTTATTTTTGTTTATGAGTTTATGTATAATTAAAAAAAAAAAAGAAACAAAGAGCTTACAATACATAATTAATGTGTTTAATTTAATGGTAAAATTAGTATTCAAAAGTTTTAATAAAAATAAGATGGTATATTTAATTAAAAATTAATTAAAATCTTTCAATGTTAAAAACTATTAAATTGAGTTTTTAAAAGATTTTAAGGGCGATAAAAATCTAAAATGTCTTTTTCCTTACAAAATTAAAACTCATAAATAAAATATAACCTTTACAAATTTTTCTCTCCCAACTCTTTCTTTTCCCTCCAAAACCAAACTCATAAACATAAATTTATGCGAAATTAGTTGTAAGTATATATCTTCCAATGAGAGGGCTACATAGAGCTAACACTCTCAAACCGAAAGTAACAGAAAATAATTATTATCTATTAAAGTTGGAGGATAGCAAATTAATAGAATAAACTAACTTTCTAACTTAGCTCGGAATGACTAGTATATCCTTAGTCCTTATAAGTTAACCAACCCCTATTTTATACGTGGACAAAATGTTTTGAGGAGAGATGATTTAAATATATATCTTTCTAAAAGATCATTTTAAATATATGTCTTCTTAACAATTAAATAAAATAAAAAAATTGATAACTCGTTAATGTTTTAAGATATTAGTTACATTTATTTTTTCCTTTATTTAATTGTTAACAAGATGTTTAAAAACCTTTATCATTATTCGGGAGAACTCTTGTACAATAGATCATTCGCAATCCAAAATATAACATTTCTCTTTTACATAAATATAGATTATATATTATATTATAGTTCATGCATAAATATTTAGTTAGAGTGACAGATACTCATTCTCTTTATCTAGTGATCTTGAGTATGAAAATTTTGGTGATGAGAGAGTCATGCCCCTAATAAAATCTTAAATGTTCAAACATGATTGCCTCTAGTTAAGGGAACTCACATGTAGGAATATATATTAGGTGAACCAACTTGTTAAACTCACTCGACTCGAAACTGATTGGGTTTTGGGTGGAAACTCACTCTCAATGCTTCATCAGTTGAGTGGCAGGCTACTAGATCTGAAACCGAATCAACTCACTTATCCAACCAAGACCTTTATTTATTTTTACCAAATGTTGCCCAACCAAGTCCAATGTCTCCCATCCCTGACAAAAAGAAGAAGAAGAAACTTTACCCAAATCAGTCAAAGCCCAAAGAAACTGCCAAAAGCAAAAAAAAATCCCCAACCCCCAATAATGGCAAAAAAAACTCTTTAAAAAAATACCGTGATCACTCATTCATCTGCTCGACTCGCCTGAGAGTCCAACGAATTGACTCGAGGCGGGTCACACCATTTAATAACAACTCGACTTGTTCAACCCACCGTCAAATTTGTTGGTTGGATGGATTCATCCAAAAAAATATGACTCGAATCGATCGATGTACACCTCTACTCACATGAATGGTGTCACAACAAAAAAAAGGGTGTCTCGCGTGAGACGTGGGAGACATCTCTCGCAAGATGGTCGACAGTAAGGCAAGCGCGTTGTAGTGGCGCAGTGTTAGGGCGTGCTGCAACACTCAGGGAGCGCTGTAGCACGTCGGGAATTTAGTCCTACATTGATTAATGTTGTAGAAGGGGTCTCCTCTTCTCCCATACATAGAGATTTCCTGTAAGTGTTTAGACTTGCGAATTCACCCATAGCTTGAGAGGTCACACTTTTGTGAGACTTTTCGCTCCAGTTATATTTTTTATTTCTCTTCTTTCTCTCGTCTTCCGTTCATGGGGAAGCAGTGCCGCCACGTATGGTGTGCCAGGAGCTCTCAGCTTAGTGCTCCTTGGCGTTGAACAATCAGGTTAGTGACTTTCTTCATGGTCTATTTTAGATCATGTATTTATTTTTAAAGTTATTTATTTATTTTATTTATTTTAACATTATTTTATTTATGCATGTTTTATAAAATCCTATGAGGTGAAATTTATTATTTTATTTATGAAGTTAGTTATTCTTTTATTTAATTAGATACTTTCTCATGATTATTTATTTAGAAAATCTTTATTTATAAAATAGATATTTATGAAGCTATCTTTAGAAAATCATGAAACTATTTTTAGAACTACATGGGACCACATATTTTACTGCATTATATATATATATATATATATATATATATATATATATATGTTGTGTGCGTATGATTAATATTAAGCGATATAGATATTCATATTGTTTAGTTAAGAAATGATTCTGGTGGGAGAAGACTTATGTCAAGGAAAGGTTCTGGCTAAAAACAAGACTTGGTACTTAGGATATCCATTGTGACACACCTCTCTTACCTTAGAACCTCCTTAAGCATGAGATCTTAATCTACCTTTATTTTTTCAAGATAAAACACTTAAAGATATTAAGTCATGTTATGATATCAGTATAAGGATTATGTTATGATGATCATGTGATGTATTTAAAATCGTTTTCATGGGAGGATATCTAGGATAAAATTGTAAGTCAGCGACAACCTACATTAACCCTAGTATACCTTGTACGATCGTAAAGTAGAATAGGGTTCACGTAGATTTAAGGCAAAACCGTAAAGCCTGGACATTTTAGGAACAACTAAACCGTAATGCTCAGAATGTCTATCTAGAGAGCTCCCTACTTGATTATCTTCTTCTTCTTCTTCTTCTTCTATTAACGATTTCATGATTGTTATATATATATATATATATATATATACATATATATATATATATATATATATATATTATGTATTGCATTTGCATGCCATGGTTATGAACTGTCTCATGTCGTCGTGGAGTTTGTCATTCACTAAGCGATGACTCACCCCTCATCAACCTTTTTCAGATACCGTTAACGAAGACGCGCCGCTCATTCAGTAGATCTCAGTATTTTGGACTCTTAGTGAGCTTCATGTTGTCATGAAGTATTCTTCGGTTATTTCAGTTTTAAGGATAGTTTATATTCATGTCAGTCTTCAGAGTGCTACAGTGGACTACAAACAGAGTGTAGCGTATTTTGAATTATATATATATTTCCTATCTTATAAAAGGATTTTTATTATATTATATCATGACGTTTAGTTTTATTTAAAATGTTTCCTCTTTATTTATAAAAGTTACATGTTTTTCATGATTAATATGCTAGGAGGCTTGCGTAAGGGAATCAATCCCTTGCGTGTAGATAATGATTTATAGGGTCGTTACAAATGGTTTAGATTCAAACTATACCTCACTGTACTCTTACCACTAGACAAAATAAGAATAACCTTTTAATTTACCCATTCACAAAATGTGACAAAATGAAAGCTTCGAGAGAGCTCTTTTTTCATTTTGTTTAATAAAAAGGTAACCATAGTTTGCTTTGGAAGCTATAGCTCCCTAAAATTCTCCGATATATGCATGTTCTTGTTATGCCTATTTATCCAAAAGGAATATATTTTTTCTTTTTTAAGCAAAAGGAATATGAGAGGACGAAGGGAATTCTTTTAGTACCATAGCTTTCACCATAAATAAAATTCTCCCACAACCCCACGCCCGCATACATACATACATACATACATACATACATATTTTCCTCCATCTACTTTGGTCCTTTTTATCACCCGTTAATGCATGTGACCTTTTGCAAAACATTTTTTAGCACCATCAAATTAAAATGGACTCAATTAACCGTAATACATCAATCTAATCATATTATTACGGGAATAAAGTTTATCTGATCATGTTAGGTTTCTTTATTCTTGCAGTTCCACTTACCAAATACTATTCGTTTCAAAGTTCATTCAATTCAAAATAGGTCCTATATACATGTTCTGCTTGACATTGGAAATTCTAGACTATGGCTATGTCAAGATTAGTCACCAAGTGTATTTGATTCTGCTTTTACAAAATTAATTTTGGATAAAAAAATAATGATTTTATAATAATTGATTTCAAAGTAAAGTAGTTTTGGCATGATATTTTAATTTAAAAAGTGATTTTGACAAAATTAAAATTGATTTTTTTCACATAAATCTACCAACTAATCTTAGAAAGTGAACGATGATTGCTCTGAACGAAATATTTTTTATGCTCATGGTTGCACTCAAAATGTGAGATATCAAGTTAGTAAGGGTAAATGAAGTTTATGAAAAAGAAAAAAAATCAATTTCCTCGAGAATCTTGAGCTTAGTCTGTGTCCCTAACCCTTGTATCGTATTTAAGAGATTCGGATTACAAATAGTTGGATTCTCACATGTTACATAGAGTAAATACCATCTTTTATTAATTTTTTTTGATAATTTTGAGAATTAAATTCATCAAATTTTGTCATCATTTTACGATTTAATATGACATTGATGTGTTATACGATCTAATGTGATAAATTAATAATTTTCATTACAAATGAACTGTTAATCTTTAAACTTCTTATAAATTGACTTTTTTAGTCATTTAATTAATAAAAAATTTGTCAAAATCAATAGAACATAACGATGCAAAATTTGATAAATTTAGTTTTAAAAATTGTCAAAAATAAAAAAAATCTAATGAAAAAGATATTTACCCATGACATAAGTGAAAAACTACCAAATAAATTTCTCTTCTCTCTATTAATAAACTACGTTCGATTGTTTTGCTTTATGCTATTCGTTGGGAAACCCCCTCTGTTTTTGGTGCCTAGTTTGTTTCAGGGGCTCGCCATGTTCATGATCAATGAATTTTTACCTTTGTGAAAAACAGAAGTATTTGATTAGCATGAACTTCGTTTTCGGCCCAAAATTTAAATATTTCATTTTTTTTTCTATGTTCAATTTTTTATATATAAAAAAACAAATAAAAATAAGGAATAAGGCTTTTATTTTAAAATTTTCCATTAAAAGCCTTGAAACCCGTCATAAGAATATATTCTTGTGTTTTACAATTTTATAATATGAGATGAAAGAATATTATTACAAAATAGCCTAATTTTATTGGATATATGAATCCAAATGTTTTGTATTATTACAAAATATCCTAATGTTCTGTGTTGAAAGATCCATAAGAACATGGTTGCTTATGCTAGTGTAACTTTGATAGCACATACATATTGAATGTTCACTGACATGAATCTTTAACTTGCAGTATGAATTTATGAATCATATCATTATCACAGATCTTTGACTTATATCCGAGTTAAGTGTAGTATCTTAGAGGAGTTTACTTTAAAACTTATTGTAATATATGGAAATCTCCTGCTATAAATTTTTGGAGATGGCAAATTTCTAAGATTTGATTTAAATTTTTTAAATTATTATTGGTTTGTTTTAGTTTGAACATATAAAAAATTACATAGTTTTAATTACCATTAGTAGAACTCTATTAATTATTAATATGACTATCAGTACCAGAATCTCACGTCAACAGTACAATGTGAGCAAAATAAACTCACATGGCTTATAACATGGTTCATAGTATTCTATTTGACTTGAATTTGTCCCTAAATTATGACCCATTACCACTTAAAATTGGGTCAAACAACAGATTAGAGGATTGAGTTTGGGTTGAATTATGAGCCAGACTAGCATATTTAGCTCACATGAAACTGCTTATGTGACTTCTCATTAACTACATTGTTAGTAGTTAATAGAGATTCATTAATAATAGAAACTAAAATTTATAGAGTCCTACCATTGACATAGACTAAAATAAAATAAAATAAAAGTTAAAATTAACAACTTAAGTTAAATATCATAAATAAACTTGTTAGGACTAAAATATATTTAAGTCTTATCTCAGAGAACACATTTTTGTGGGATTTTTTATCAAATAAAATAAACAAAATGCCCCATTTTTTTTGCAAAGTTGTTTTAAAATGAATCATTTTCCTTATAAAGGGAGTTAATTTAAATCGACTTTCGTGTAACTCAAATTTTAATATTTTTTTTTAAATTGGAAGTCGATTATTTAGATCGACTTCCAATTTTTATTTTTAATTTTTTTTAAGAAAAACAAAAGTTGATTCATATTGACTTCTATTGAAGTCTATTTAAATCGACTTCTGTGTATTGCCTATAAATAAGAGTCAGTTTAAATCGACTCCTTCATAATTCAAACTCTCCACCTCTCTAAAAAATCTCTCTCTCTTTAAAAATCTTGTGGGATTGAATTTTTGGTAAGCAATGCAATGAAAGGTGAAAATTTAATGCATTTGAACGATGTTGACCACTTCCAACCTCGAGTGAACATTCAAGTACGTAGATATTTTTTACCATAACGTTCTTGTGTTTCTATTCATGTTAGTGTTGTAAAAATTATGAAAACTTTTAGTAGAAGTGAAGTGTTTGATGAAATGTCTTAAATGTTAGATTTATAAATTTATAATTAAAATGTTTGGTAGATTGATAAGACAAATGTTAAGTTATTGTAGGTCAAAAATGCTAGTGGAGATTTGTAAATTTATAAATAAAATGTTTGGTAGATTAATAATATATTGTTATTGAACGAATATTTTATTGAACTTGAATGTTAGATCTATAGAGTTATTGTAGATGGATAAGGTATATGTAAGCTTTTTGAGTAGATTGTTAAGATAGAGCAGTTAATCGATTAATTTATGGATTTCACTGTAAAAGAAACTAATTTCGCAGAATGTGTTGTCGTATTTTATAATTTTAATTTGAGTCACTTTTTATGAGCGTAATTAATCTGAATATCCTTTTTTTTATGTCATTTTGTAGCCTTGAGCGTTGGAGATGAGACAATATGCAAATTTCCATGAGTTGCATCTGTTGATGGAATAGGGACTGGTGGCTGCCCAATTTTGGGGTGTTGCGCACATTATGCCACATTCCAGTATGACAGGGCATTGGTTAGTGCCCTGGTAGAGAAGTGGTGTCTTGAGACCCACACTTTCCATTTACCTTTTGGAGAGTGCGCGGTCACATTACATGATATTGTAGTCATACTCGGCCTTCCCAGTGAAGGTCTGGTTGTTACTGGCTTGACGGGAGATTGGGTGAATCACTTTAACAGCAGGATGCAATGAGCGCTGTGTGAGGAGCTGCTTGGAGAAAAGTCTCTCACAACACACTAGAAAAGGATCCACTATTATGCTTAAGTGGGTCCAACGCAGATACCTTGTTTTGATCAGGGAGGGGCAGACAGACTCGCTGACTATTCTGCAGTGCACCCGGGCATACATTCTCCTTATGCTTGGAGGGTTCCTCCAATGCAATAAATTGGGGAACCGAGTGCACCTAAAATTTTTCCCTCTGCTTGAAAACGTGCAGACTGGAACATATAGTTGGGCTTAGTGGTCCTAGTACAACTGTATCGAGAGTTTGAATTGTGAAAGAGTTGATTTAAATTGACTTTTGTTTTAAAAAATAAAATAAAATTAAAAGCCAATTTAAATTAACTTTCAATTAAAAAAAATTGAGTTACACGGGAGTTGATTTAAATCAACTCCAAAACATGATTCATTTAAAAAAAATTGCAATTATTTCACGGTAGAAATAAGGTATTTTATATTTATTTTATTTTGGTAAAAAAAATCCCATTTTTGTGCTTATAAATAGGGCAGATTGGTTGCCCTTTCAACACATCCATACTACTCGCGCTCTTTCCTCTCTCTCTCTCTCTCGTCCTCTTCTCCTTATTATCTGTATTTTGTTGACCTCTTTCTCTGAAACAAAAAAAATATTTCTATCCAAACATAGGTTTGTAATTCGTTGGTTGACCAAATTAGAAGCGTCTCAAAAATCTAAGGTTTTGCAACCAACCAGTAACACATATTAACATGGACAAGAGCAAAAAGCAAATAGGTGGCTCTTCATCATCATCATCATCAACCACCACCACGAATCTCGATCATCTTTTTGGTCCTAAGGATTCTTCTTCCTTTACTTCATCTTCCTCCAACGGTCTCTTTGGTTCCATTTTTCCGCCTCCACCATCTGTATGCATCACCTTAATTTCCTCCCTGTACCTTTTTTTTTTTTTTTTTTTTTTTTTTCTTCTTTTAATTCTAGATTGGGAGCTAGGATTGTCTTTTTTTTCTAATCATCTTAGCATTTTGAATTAGAATGTTACTTTGAGTGAATTATAGCTTAAAATCTCATTAATTTTTAAATTTTAAAAGACTACACCTTTATATTTATCTTTAAAGGTGGACATTAATTGTCAATCAAAATTTCCATCTTTGCAGTTCAAGAAAGATAAGGAGGGTAGTGGCGATCCCAATGGTACTGGTAACGATTCAAACGACGCTTCAAGAGGGAACTGGTGGCAAGGTAGGATCAGGGCACATTCTTCAACCAGTAGCTAGCTAAAGGAATTTTGAGACAAATCACAAAAGATATTAAAACTGGAAAAACAAATTTAATTACTCACCTTAGGATGCTTCTATTATTTTCTGTTTTCGCAGGTTCCCTTTATTATTAAAATCACTAAAATAAAAAAAAACTCGGGACCCTGTAGACCAGGTATCTTATCTATCCCTCGACTCATTTTCATACAAGTTTCGAGATTTAATTATTATGCTCACTTGACTTTTTAGATGTATCTTTATCTTTTACTTAAATCCTTTTTTCTTATATTGGATTCAACCTCAAAAAGATATATATGCCGATTCTATTTTATTATCTCTTGAACAAGTTGTTAAATTTTAAACAAGATCAACTTGTTATTCCTATAAGAAAAATCATGGCACCTTTGCTTTGCTGGACTACAATACATAGTAAAGTAAAGTGATTTAATTTTGATGCATTTACGTTGTAAAATTATTTTACGCATGTATACAATTACGTGTGTTGTCACATAAACACAAGTGACTTACTCTTGTGTCTACTATTTTAAAAGTCTCGCATTTGATAGTGTATGATTAATTAACAATGATTATATCGTTAGAATATCAAAATTAATCTCTATAGTGAAAGCATACATGCATATGTGTCTTTAATTGATTCACTAGTTAACTCTGCTGATTTTGTTTGCAGTGCCTACTGTTGCATGATGCGTTACTGAAGTTCTCTATTATAATCAGTACTCTGGAAATAAGACATGGTAGAAGCATATATATATTTTGCATGAATGTATTTTAAAAGTGGAAATAACAATTATTTTGTACAAGATGGAGTATTAGTTAAGTTAGTCAACACAATGAGGCCAAAAACTGCTCCCTGGTTTGTATTTTATAAAAAGCTTCCATATTTGTAACTGGCCTTTAGACTTTTGTTTTGTAATGATGTTCCATATGTACTCTATGGTTTCTAGGTCTTCATTCCTCTCAATTAACATGGTTTTACTGCTGTGGTTAGTAATAATAACACTTCTTAGTGCTTTGTTTTGAGTGTGCACATGTGCCTACATATTACTCTTTGTTAATGATACTAACAACTTGAGTAACTAATATAACTAAAGGCTGAAACTCACTAACTACAATCCATATCATACAATGTTGGTGACAGATGATACAAAGACCTTGGATGTGTGTATCTGAACAGAGGAAAATACATTTTCTATATCACAAAAATCATTAATTTAATTTTTGTTATAACTCGTTGCAGCTGCAAGGAGTGGCTGCTGGCTATGGTATCAAGTATCAATCTCACATTGGACAAAATTTTGATCCAATTCTTTATATCTTTATTAACCCAGTTCTCCAATCAATGATGTGTAGATATTTTTCTAACTTAAGAGTGTGTAGTTAAGAAAAACTTTCATGTGTCATTCTCTGATTTAAGAACTGATCGTGAAAAACTTGCTCCAAAACATGGGAGAGTCCTAATAATTTTATAATATCACTCAAACGTAAAACATATACAACAACAACAACAACTTTCATGTTGAACCATTTCAGAATTCAGTAAGAGACTGCAATAACCTCCACAGCTATGAATCTTCATTCCCAACTAACAACATATACTAGTAAATAATACAAAGGAGGTAAATAAATAAATAAATAAATAAAATAAAACTATCATAAATGTTTACAAGAGTTTCAACCACACTCATCATTTTGTCTTCCTTTTCGTGGTGTATGACTCCTTCTGGGGTTCTGGATGTTCTGTTTTCCTACTACATTGGTTTGAACTAGTCATCTCGGTTGAATTGCTGCTAAAAACCTTTGTTGCTTTCGTCTCGCCTCCAAGATAATTTGACAGCACTCTTCTCACCCCAAAGCCACGGCGATGAGGTTTGATAATGATGTTGTTATTGTTGCCGACCAAAGGAGCCCTTGAAGGACTAATTAGTTGTGCAGGCGAAAATCTCGGCATGCCAAAGGCTGCTTTGCGCGGAGTGCCTGTGTTTGACACTGTCAGTGGATGTGGAATCTTCTGCTGAGAAACCACATTAATTGTTGGTACTAATTG
The DNA here is from genome assembly GCA_003254905.1 of Nissolia schottii. NCBI lineage: Eukaryota > Viridiplantae > Streptophyta > Magnoliopsida > Fabales > Fabaceae > Nissolia > Nissolia schottii. The sequence continues at coordinate 110,166 of QANU01073048.1, read as the reverse complement.
GAACCTGTCTGAATGTTTGGTCAAGTCATCCACATATAGCAAATCATCTATGCGAGCGACAATGTTAAACGCCATGCTCTCCAAAACTCTTGAGTAGCTCTCTAGTATGGATTTCCCAACATCCTGAAATGTTCGAAACGAAATGTCTCAATGTGAAGGCCTTGGGAGGAACATCTACATTATTAGCGTGTTTGAATTTCCGTTTTGGTGACTCAGAATCGATTTTGGTGTCCTAGAAGTGAGAAAATTTCACTTCTATGCTGAGACTCAAAATCGATTCTAGGTTTACCCCACTTGACAACCAAACATGCACTAGGAAAGTGATTCGTTAGTTTACTTGATGAAAAAGGAAAGAAAGAGAAGCATGGAACCTTGTTGCACTGGATCTTGCTGATGTCCAAGGTAGTTTGAGTTAAACCTGGGAAACGCTGCTTCAACGAAAGTAGAATGCTTTCAGCTCTTTCTGCCAGAAATTCTCGCTTATCTCCATCGGCTATGAAGTCCTTGACCATTTCCCAGGATGACTTTGCGATTGAATGGTTGGGATTAGGCGGGGGTCTAGAGTGAGCTTTGCGCCTCCACACATAAATTGAGGCTTCCACACGGTTAGCAATCTGTAGCGCAACGTGTTCAGAGGAGAGTTCCAGGCAATCAAGGAGGCACTCCGGAGAGAATTGGTCTGATGTTATGTAACGGTAAATGAAATCCCCTAGGCAAGTTCTTCCATTCTGAAAAGTTCAGACAATGTGTCATGTGTCTTTGAACTTTGAAGAACTCTATGAAATATCTAATTTAAAATTCAAGATAATGTAAAATCCTGCAGAACATTAACTAGAACATGTCACAACAGGTACTAAGTAGTCTACATATATTTAGAGAAAATATATGCAATAAACCTAACTCATCCTTAGAGTTATCAGTTTCGATCAAGTTCATTCGCAGGATATGGAAATGATCATATTATTAGTCTTTGAGGTTTCCAAAAGTGGGTCAACCCCTGGGAGAGACTAATTTGACTGATGTCAAAAGACTAACTTGACTGGTTTTTGGGAACTTCAAGGAGTGATATGATCATTTCCATAGCATGGGGATGAACATGACCGATGTCAACAACTCTACGAATGAATTTGAAGGTTTACTCAAAATATGTGTTTGCCCCCCTTGAGTTTATGATGCAGCATAGTTATAGGCTGTGTTATAGTCTGTGCAAGCTGTATTAATAAACTCGCAGTGTTTGTAATCAATCTTATGCATATCAAATTCTTAATCATGCAATGCACCAAAATCTATTTATGTTGGTAATCATACCTTTGGAAGGACTTCTAAATATGACTCAGGAACTTCCATTTCAGCTAATGCAAGGCCATTGATAGACATGGCTGCTTTTAGTATTTGGTTCGCACATTCTCGTGTGTGATTCAACTGCTTTCTTGAGTCATCACCAAGACCGGAAGGGGGAACACGGGGAACCGGAAGCCACCACTTCTCCTCTTGCCGAAGAATTCTTTTGCGAAAAGATGCTGATCCATCTCCATCCGGGGCTAAGATTCCTTGGTCAACATACCAAAACTCCGTACCAGCGAAACCATCTAAAATTTCCTGTGATAAAAGGGCAGTGCACGCGAAAAACCTCAGAATGGTTTCTCTACTAACTACTAGTATACCAATGAAAGAATAAGATCCTCACTACTTACGAGAAGCATGTTGTCAAGTTTACGCAAAGCCGGAAGATTGATGAAAATATCCGACCTTGGCCTGCAAGTCATTACCTACACAATGCACCATATCACAAAAACATCACATTTCTGAAAGGGTTTAGCTAACAAGTGCCAAATGATTTGAAGCTTTCAGTGTTTTTAATGCGTTGAGTGCTTAAAAAAAAAAAATTTTACAGTGAAAATTTACCATATTTTTTTTACTTTAACAAGTGTCCGGCACTTGTTAGCAAAATTCTAATTAATATCATAATAGAGTTCTGCTTGATTGTTCTTCAAGGAAAAGAAAATTGAAGTCGCAGATGGGGACTAAGTCCAATTTTACCTCAAGCTTACTTCCATCTGGAAATGTTTGCCAGGAAGGCATCAACTCAACAATGTGAGCACTAACACAAAGAAGCCATTCCATCTCTCTCTGCCACATCGATTTCTTCTCGCAAGGCAAAGGTTCTAGTCTCCACAGTTGCCCAAATACAGTGGCTGAATGTTGATTGAAATCCCAATTGAATGAATTGTTACAAACATCAAGAAATGTATACCAAAACAGAAAATTTGAAGAATTTTCCAAAGCAGAAAGAAGCAACATTGCTCTCAACTATAGCATGAGCCTCAACATCACTTTTGGTGTAAGAGAGAAAAGCGTACCACACAGATTAGTAATAGCATTTGAGATGGCCAAAGCAGTGCACACCCCTTTTCCTGATCCTGACATATCTTCACCAAGCAGTAATTTCGCAAACCTTTCCTTCATCATATGAACCTCTGCCCCAACAATTTTTCCTAATAAATTAGCAGTAATTAGACAACCACCAAAGAACTTAACCAAAAATGAAAAAATGTGTTTGGATGAGCTTATTTTGAGTTCTAAACAGATTAGAGTTAAAAATTTCTTGAGATGTTAAAAAAGTTACAAAAATACTACGTGTACACCCAATTTTATACACTCATACATACACCATTAATAATGCACAAACTTTATTCTCATGAGTGCACAAACATTAAAAAATTATAGATGATATTCTCAATTATACTTAATTAAGTGCACAAACATTACAGGCATTAAAACACAAACTTTATGTATATAAGTATAGGGTGTATGTATGGTGCATTTGCGTTCCTGTTTGTTGTTTTCTATTTTTTAGGATTTTGTACGAGAAATTCACTTTTTTGTTTTTATTATTTCCTTAACAAAATCCTTAAAAAATAGAATACAGTCAAAAAAAACAGAAAATGAAAACTAGAAATAGAAACGCAAGCCATTAGCACTGCATCCCTCTTCTAGTTCCTAGAGAAAGCATTATAATATACACAAAGATATTGAAACTCCCAAGTAAAAAAGAATAAAATAAAAATACTTACCTGACATTTTTGAACTGATTGCAGCTTCCAAGTTGGAATTATCTACATTTTCCTTTTCATCTGAATTGTCACGTTTGGAGACAGTGGCCTTCCGAATTGGAGAAGACCCTTTTGCCTTTGCTCCCTCACTGGAGTCACTGCAACTGGTTTCAGTGGAACAAGTGAAGGACTTGTTCTTAGCTGAAGAAGAAGAACGAGACCCATCTCTTTTCTTCTGTGAATTCCCACCCTTGTTGCGTAAAGGTTCCATCTTTAGCAGAGATTTTCACTTAAGAATTACAAAGTTTTGATTTTGAGACCAAAAAAGCAAATTGGGGTTATTAGTAATGACTCAAATGAAGAAAACAACAGAGGTTTTTATAGATTATCGTATGGGAAAGGGACCGTTGAGGTTGCTCTGTATGAGACACGAAAAAAAGATGAGAGGGAACGAAGGAACATTATTGTGGCTTTTTCCCCAAAAAGGTTTGTGAATTTTGATGCTATAGTTAGTGCACAGGCTTTGCCTCTCTCTATGATTGTTGTGTGTTTCAACTTTCAATTTGAGTGTCAAATTCCCACATGCAATGCCAACGTCTCTCTGCGTCTCTAACACAAGTTTCTGGGTACTTTCAAACTTCAAAATATAATACTAATAATTTATTTAAGGAACATGTTATTTAATTGGATTAAATATGTTCTGGTTCCTCCCACACAAAGCTTCAAGATTTAGTCAAGGTTCTTAAAAAATTACTATTATTCTTTTAATTTTGGTCTAAACATATTAAAAATAATATGGTTTTAGTCTTTATATTTAGTGACATTGGGTTGAATGTTAATGCAGCTAATAAAGTGTTACATTAACATTGATATATAAGCAAAATAAATTCAATCGACCAATAACTCGACTCATACCTCATTATTTGGTTAGAATTTGCCTCCCAAATCATAACCATCTGCCACTCAAAATTGGATTAAATTGCGAGTCATGGGTCAAGTTATGTATTAAGTGGATTTATTTTATTTACATTATACTACTAATGTGACACTTTGATAACCATATGTAAAGTTAACAAAGTTTCACTAACAAATCATATAATTTTTTATATGTTTAGGTCAAAGGCAAAAGAATTTTTTTTTTTAGAGATTTAAACAAAATTTCAAACATTTTTCGTAGACCAAAACATATTTAAGGGAATATAATTTGACACTTGCCTCTTAACATTTCCTGTGGTTCAATACTTTAATTTGACTTAGGCTCTAAATAAGTCTTATTATTAAGGCAAATTATTGACTCCCAATGATAGAATTAACATGCATACAGAACATTATGTTAGTCTTGTAAATAATTTGAAAACTAATGTGGTCTCTAAATTGTCATTTTGTCCTATAATGAATCAAATTAAGATCAAATTAAAATGTTTTAAGAATTCAATTTTGAAAGGCTAATATATAAAATTTGTTTTAATGTTTTTCAAATCAAACATTTGCCAAAATGTTTTTCAAAGTGCATGTATCTAAATTTTATCTAAATGCATGTCTTTTTAATATTAAAAGCGGCTTAAACCCATAAATGGCAAGCAATAACAACAAGGAGTATCGTAGGACAACTCACCAAGAATTACAAGCCCGACATGTTAGGACAATATCTCATTAAAATTTTTCATGAAAAAATTCAGTGTAACAAAAATCACAGGAGTAGAAAGAGTACTCCATCACAAACCATTTAAGGGACACCCAAATCTAAATGCATGTATTTAAGTAGTGTTTAATTTGTAATAAAATAATATAAATGCTTCAACAAGATTCACACACATGTATACATGGTATATACATTTTTTCACTTCTAAAAAATAGGAAAGGAAGTCATGAATAAAACAGTTAAATTAGGTGTGTGTTTGAATAAAACAGTTGAATTGATATAATTCAGGATTTGAATGCTATGCAGTATACAAAAATAGGGGGGATAAAGAGAGGACCAAATCTTCTTTGACAATATCGTCCTTTGTTATTCCTACATCAATATTTCTATTCTACTACTATATGGAAACCGTATCAACGAATGTTATTACATGCATAAAATAATACTCTTTCTTTTTTTCCTTTTTTTTTTCCCTTTGTAGAATATTGGTGCTTTTAGATGCTTTAAAATTCAAACTTGCCCTTTTTTTCTCTGTGTGTCCAACTCTTCCAAACCAACGAAAGGACCAAAGGCTTTTTAACTCCAAAAGTGCCAACAACGGCTAGCCCATATTTTCATATCCGTTTGGGAATGAAAAAGCAGTAGTGGCACCGTTATTAGCCGTTGAACTTTGGTTTGTTCATATTGCTGCTACTTTTTCGAAGTTCATTTTGCAAACACATTTTTGGATCCCCTCCTTTTTCAACTCTTTCATTTTCTTGTCATTAAGTACTTCTCGATCGACTTCTCCGTGCAAGGGATAACTAAATAACGTTTCTTGTTGGAAAACATACTCAGCATAAGTCCAAAATTTTGGGAAGATTTAAACAACAAACTAATCAAGAAACCATGGTAAATAATGGATGAGACATCATATGTTGACTCAAAATTCATATACTGTCTATAGGTTTCCACTTGGTTCATTTTTTATCAGTATGTTACTTATTACTATTCTTTAAAATTTTAACATGTCTTCACCCATATAAGTTGGTTATATGCAATGCAAGTCATGTGCAGCTAATTAATCTGTCAAAAGGAACAGTATATTTTGCATGTAATCACACCAACATTTTGAATTCTTCATTTATTGAAGTAGTTAATTACCACATGGACCAAAACACGGTTTCCTATCGTTTGTGAGTGGTTAGTAGGAATATAGGTGGGAACAGGCCAGGCCAAGCCTGGAGCTTGTCAGGCCTGAGTCTGGCCTGTTAATTGTTATAGGCTAATTTTTTAGCCACCTTCAGTGAGACTCAAATCCAAGAGTTTTGTCATTCAAAGCAATGCTTTATTTACTAGACTAGCATGCAAATATTTTGTGCAATCATATTTATTAATATAATTTTATTATTTAATTTTTTTTAAAGAAACCATAATCTAAAGAGTCCTTAAGACTCTCCCACACTCACTCTCTCATCTCATCTGAATAATGTGAGAGAGTTTTTGCTGGCATTTTCCTTTTTGTTTTTTGTTGGTAAAATGTCATACATTAGTGACAGACATGCCTGTATATTTTTTTATCATAAAAAATAAATATTAAAATAAAATATGCAATTTTTAATTTTTCAAAAATAATCATAACAAAGTATTATTTTTGTTAATAACTTAATTTTTTAATATAATAATATTCTGAAGTAAAAAAACTAATATATATATATATAAAAAGGTATTTCTTGAGAGAAGGGAGAGAGTTTAACTGAATATATAACATTTACTATATAACAAGCGTGTATGAATTCAATATGAATCAAAAAGACATTTTCAATAAAGAATTGAAACTCTAAAGTTGCAAGTTGCTGAGGTTTGCCCATGAAGAAACAGATCAAAAGACAAGTTTGAACAACGTGAATATCCTTTATGTGAAGGAAAATCAAATTTTCATCCATTGATTTTATCATTAAGAAACCAAAGTCCATATTCCAAAAAAGTTTGCTCAACTTTATTATGTATATCACCGATTCTCTTGTTTAGTATGTGATAGTAAGATCATAAATAGAATATATGGCATTTGACCAACAAAAAACAAAAAGGAAAATGCCAGCAAAACTCTCTCACATTATTCAGATGAGAGTGTGAGTGTGGGAGAGTCCTAGGGACTCTTTAGATTATGGTTTCTTTAAAAAAATTAAATAATAAAATTATATTAATAAATATGATTGCACAAAATGTTGTTAAAAGTAATGCTAGTCTAGTGGATAAGGCATTGCTGTGAATGACATAGGTCTTGGGTTTGAGTCTCATTAAAGGTAAAATAAGTTTTTTTTTTAAGTAAACACAAATGAACATTTGAGAGTAAACAGGCCGGCCGCAGGCCCTGACAGGCAGTCTGGCCTAAAATGACCCTCTAAAGTGACATTCTTCACTTTAAAGGATAAAATGAGAGATCTCACATTGAATTAATAAAGTGAGATATTCACTTTAGACGATCTTTTTCTTGATTAGTATATGTTTCACTATGTGTATTTTTTTTTCTTATTTATGAAGTGTTATTAAGATCGTAGTTTCATTGTTCCACCCTCTTATATATATAGTTATGTTATGGGCTGGACTCTATGGAGGCCCAATGATCACCCACAAAGCGAGTCAGCTCGACCCAATTGACTAACAACCCAAAGAGACGAGCAACGCGCTCTCCCATGAAATTAGGGTTACCTATATGTTGCCAAAGGAAACCTTTGTGGGGTCCACCCCAGGGGATTTTCAAGGCCGCTCACCCTCTCCCTCTCTCTATATATATGTATATGGGGAATTTGCTAACCTCTACATAGCTTGTGGAGGTTAGTACCCTCCACATTTTCAATTGGTCCAAAAGCCCAACCCTTCCCTTTTCAAGTTATAATTTTAGTATGGGCAATTTGGTATTTTTATTTTCCTTCATTTCAAATTTTCAACTGAAGAGTCTCATCAAAATCCAAGAACGAGCTGAAGAATACTTATATTAAGAAGAAGGAATAACGACGATAAAAGGAGAATCTAAAAAAAATTAGGGGGAGGCACAAGCCACCCTTGCAGAAGAGGGAGACCGCAGAAGGAGGATAGAGGAAGGCCTAAGCCTCCTTAAGAGGGATGTTATCGCACTTACACTTCGGTAACTATTTCCCTTACGTAGCTCTTTGAGGAGGTTCAATAAACTGAGAAGCTCTTTTCCAAACCCAAGCATATTTGACAGCGGCTAGGAACTAATAGGGTCTTATTTTGAGAATACCACAATTTGTATGGACACGACACAGGCAATTACATTGATTGAAAGATGAGATAGGCGAGTGGATTAGGAGCAGTAGATTAGAGAAGTATATTTTGGCTAGAAGAAAGAGAGCCGCAGAAGATAGAGATAGAGACCAACGGTACCCTACTCGGGATAACTAATGTTGTTGAGGCGACCCTAATTCCAAAGAAGTGGGAAGGCGAGCCTCGACCCCTACCCACGTGGTAAAACCCAATGTAGGAGGCTTTGCTGGAGGAGGGATCACTAAATCTTCCTAAAAGAGACACCTCAATGAGGCCATGCAAGTGGAAATGGATGCCACATACAAATGCAAGGGATGAAAGCTGTCTCCTGTCATTAATTTCATAGCATAGGACTTTTGCAGATTTTCCAACACCTACGATGACTCAATGGTGATATCTACTACCTTGGTGAATGCAAAGGTGAGAAAGGTCCTACTTCACTAGGGTAGTTCAGCTAACATTATATTCCACGAATGCTTTGATCAATTGGGATTAAAGAATACAAAACTAGAACATTACCCCAAGGAGCTAGTGAGGTTCTTCGGGGAAAAGGTCACACCTGAAGGTTCATCTCTCTCTACTTGGCAATTGGCCGAAAGCCAGAATCCAGGACAAATAAGGTGACTTTCCTAGTCGTCGACAAACTCTTCGCGTACAACACCATCATTGGATGCCCTACCCTAAACAACGTTGGAGCCATTATCTCTACTGAAATGCTCAGGATGAAGTACCTCATTGACCATTGTGCGGTAGAAATGATGAGGGGAAACCAAGTGGCAGCACAGAGGTGCTACAACACAAGCCTCGATATAACCAAAAAATAGTACCCAAGCAAGGTGATAAATACTATTGTTCGCAGATGTTCTGATGCTAGAGCTCCAAGCATTTAGAACCCAGAAGGATGAAAGACCTAAGCCTAAAGGTGAATTGGAAGGGGTGCATATAGGCGATGAAAAGGGCAAGAACATGTTCATAAGACTCATTGTTGTAAAGCTAGAAGTGATATCATTGTTGAGAAACAATGCAGACCTTTTTGCATGGAAGGCTACTGACATCCCAGGAATAGATCTTGAGTTGATGTGCCATCGAATGGCCATAGCTCAAAGGAGGAGAAGGACGAGTAGCGAAAGGCTAGAGAGATTCAAGAGCAAGTGAAGGGCTTGCTAGAAGCTGGGTTTGTAGAACAAATCATTTATCCCACCTGACTCTCCAATGTCATTATGGTGTCAAAGTCAAAGAGGAAGTGGAGAATGCATGTGGATTATACCAACCTGATAAAGCTTTCCCCAAGGATGCCTACCCGCTACCTAGTATCGATGGCTTGGTGGCCTAGTTTCTGTTTCGTATTCTTTATGGATGAATATTCTGGGTACAACCAGATACTTATGCACCCACATGATATAGAAAAGACAACATTCATCATTCCCGGGGGAAACTACTACTACAAGGTAATTCCTTTCAGACTAAAAAATGTGGGGGAAACGTACCAAAGGCTAATGAACAAAGTCTTTTATGAGCATTTGGGAAATATCATGGAAATATATGTCAACGACATGTTGATTAAAACCTTCGCGGAGGAGGCCCTTATGCATGATTTGTAAACTAGGTTCAAATGCCTACAAGAAAAGAACCTAAGGCTTAACCCAATGACGTGCATTTTTGCCATGGAGTGTTCCTCAGATTTATGCTGACTCATCGTGGAATACAAGCAAATCTTAAAAAATACAGGGCTATTTTGGAGATAAAGAGCCCCCAACATTGAAATAAGTACAAAGCCTTACGGGGATAATAGCCTCCTTAAACCACCTATTGCCAGCCTCGGGGACAAGGTCATTGCCATTGTTTGGACTAACAAAGAAAGGTGTACATTTCGAATGGAACTAGGAATGTGAAGAAGCTTTCTGTGGATTTAAAGAATATCTCTCGTCGCCACCTATCCTGTCAAATCCAGACCTAGGAAAACCCATATTCTTATACCTATCCTTGATAGAGGAGGTCAAAGCCGCAGCCCTTGTCATGGAAAGAAAGAGGAAGCAATACCCTATACTTCGTAAGCAAGGCGTTGCAAGGTCCAGAACTGCTATACCAAAAATTGGAAAAGGTTGCTTACATGATATTTCTCATTGCCATACAATTATGACAATACTTCTAGTCACACACTATCATGGTACGTACCGATCAACCAATCAAATAGGTGTTACATAAGCGTGACCTAGCTGGCAGAATGGTTTCCTAGGTAATGGAACATACATTACAAACCAAGGGCAGCGATAAAAGCATAAGTGATAGTAGATTTTCTCACCAAGTTCTCGGGGACAAAGCCCACCTCTAGGGAGCCCCTTTAGACACTTTACACGGATGGAGCATCTAGTGTCTGCGAAAGTGGGGTAGGCATAATTTGGAAAATGAGGAATATTTGCGAATAGAGATGTTAGTGAAATTTGAGTTCCCCACATCCAACAACCAAGCAGAGTACGAGGCCCTGGTTTTAGGTCTAAACTTGGCCAATAACGTGAGCACAAAAAGGCTCTAGATATGCAGTGACTCACAGATAATAGTGTCTTAGGTGAAAAGGAGCTACCAAGTGAGGGATACACAACTTCAATTATACCTAGCGAAAGTGAAAATCCTTCTAAAGGTATGTGAGGAATGTGAGGTAAGGTACGTTTCGCTGAAAGACAACAATCAAGTTGATTGTCTGTCCAAACTGGACATTACAAGGCCAAGAGGTCCTATTACAAGTGAAAACACGTTACGTGTGCAAAGACATACTAATGATGGAAGTTCACACACGCTAACCCGAGTGGATGGATTCGATGATCTCCCATTTATGTGGAGGGGAACCTCTTGAAAATTTCACGGACGCATGTAAAATCGCTAGAGCAATGGCCAAGTATTCCCTCATGGATAATTAGTTATATCAAAGATCCTTCTACCAACTACTATTGAAGTGTGTGGATGAAGATTGGGCGCCCTACCTACTACAAGTAGTCCATAAAGGATCTTACAACCATCATATGGGCAGAAAGGCCCTCGCATTAAAGGTCCTCCAAGCATGATTCTAAATGAGCTCGAGGTCGACTCAACTCATTAAAAAGTGAGTCAAGCCTAAGCTTCAACCAACTTAGCTCAACTTGACTCACTTTCACCCCTATATGTTATAATCTACCAAAATATAAAGGATTTTGGTGTAATATTTCCTAAATTTCATGAGAAGTTAGTATAAATTTTAAACAACTTGAGAGGTATCTTGTGTAATATTATCACATAATGTTAAGGAATGTTAGTATAACCCCTCATACCATAATATATCCAAAGGTCCTAACCCAAATTATTATAGGGATGGAAAAGCACCCCAAATCCCAAAGTTTTAACCAATCTAAGATCTCTAACAACATAAGGTCATTTACTTTCTTCTTGAGATGTAAAAATGGAATTGCCATAAGCCTACAACATTTATCACCTTTTTTCCACTTATCCCTTGTGTGCCATAATTACATCTATCTACCACTGAGTTTTCAAACTCACTCTTTGTTGTTTTCCCCCTTTTAGATATAGGTGCGGGTCCAAGTTCCATTCCTCCTGCCTCTTAGGTTATAGAGGATTTTCTCTTTGTGGTGAGCCCAACTTGTACTGGGCTATGCTCATTTCTAGTGTATTTGTATTATTTTGTCTTAGAACGCTCCAGTAAACTCATAGGTAGGATCCAACTGATTCTCGCTTCCGTGGTCTTGTAGTATTATGTTGATTTGGATTTAAGTATATAACTTAAGAATTGTTTTGAATTTGCAAACTACTATGTTTCCTTTGTCTGAGAAACTCCTAGATTTGTGAATGGATTTTTATTGAATTGTGATTTGTTATCAAATGTTTGTTTCCTTTTGGGGGGGGATAAGCCTATATACAAGAGGAACTATGTCTGTTTTTCTGAAAATTTTGAGGTATTCGAGGCTTGCTAGGGGTTGTGGTCCCTTATGCGCTGGTCACGATTCTGATTGGGTCGTGACAGCGGTGGTTGAATACATCAAAGTCGTTTGGCATTGAGGGATGTTTGTTCGACATCGAGGGCGGTGAACACATTCGGCGTCAA
>QANU01073048.1:66786-97234 GCA_003254905.1 Nissolia schottii | reverse complement strand
AAAAAAAAAAAAAAAAACCTGCCTGTGTGGTAAACTCGTAAAATCGGCAGTAAACTCGCGATTTTATGCGAGTTTACTCGATTTTACCTGAATTTACCCGATTTTACCCAGAAACGAGTTTACATGCGAGTTAACTCGATTTTACTACCTAAACTCGTAAACTCGTACGATTTTACTTTTACGAGTTAACAAGCGATTTTGATAACTATGGCACCACTCTTAAATTAGTGTAGATAAGTATTGGTTGTTAAGATTTGGATACGATCACTGATTTGTTAAGATTTGGATGAGTCCAAATATTCTGCTGTAGACTAATTCAGAATTGTTGTAATTGGTTCCTAATTTTTAGAACCAAACTCCTCTATATGTATCAAATCGTCAATCAAAAGAATTCACCTAATCATATCCCTTAAACACTAGTCTTATAGAATTGAACCACATCCTCTATCTCTTTTGTGAATTACTGAATTAGAAACTGTTCTTATTGAGGGGGGAAAATGCATAACCATCATCATCACTACAGAACTTAACATACTTTTGGCTCGTTTCTACAATCAATATAACATTCACCAAATTCAAAAATAAATGTAGATTGTGCCCGACCAAAAAAAAATTACATTGTTAATTCGCTCGGATTATGTTCACGAGTTTAGTTTTAGATGAAAGGGAGGAGAGGGGAAGGTTTATTAGAATTATATCATGTTTATGAGTTTTAATTTTTTGGAGGAAAATGCATGAGGTTTTTATTGATCCTCAAATTCTTTTAAGATCTCCATTTATTAGTTTCTTAAATTAGGAGAATTTACTTAACTTTTAATTGAATGTACTATTGTATCCTTATTAAAGCTTTTAAATACCAATTTTATTATTCAATTAAACATATTAATTATATTTAGTTATTATAATAAAGGTTAAAATTGTAAAAAAACATTGTAAACCCCTCAGTTTCATTCTCTTGAGTGTTTTTAAACTCGTGAACAAGCTTAAAGTAAAACCTTCTACCCTCTTATTCTTATGTCTTACATTCTCCCTTGAACCCCTTAATGCCTTCCTATTTCTTCCCATCTAAACTCGTGAACCTGAAAGAAAATGTGGATTGTTAATTCGATAAACATCAAGGCCAAGATTTTTTTTTAAAATGTTTTATCAGGCATTAGTATGAGTTACAATAAACAAAAGTTCACTAAATTGATTATTATTCACTTACTACAATACTTGTAGTCCCTTATTAATACTCATAAAAAATACTCAACTAACTAATAACTATTTTACTGTTATATTTATTTAGATCGTAACATCAAACCACGAAGTCACAAACTTTAATAAGCATGTGTTAAATTTGTATCAAATAATCTTTCATCACTAGTAATAGTAAAATTCACACCTTGATTTTTTCAACTCTTGGGGCCTAGTTTTCAATATGGTGTTGTAATGTAGTTAGGATTTATTGAGTCCGTTAGAAATTACGTGAATGCATGTGAATCGATTCTCCTTAGGGTTAAAAATCAGTTTAGGTTTGTGGATGTGAAAAAACTCAAAATAGTAGTAGCATTAACACTTGTGGATGGTAGTTTAGAGCTATCAGCACAACTTTTGTACACTTAAATGATTGTAGTATAGGTTATCCACAATCATGAAATGAGATTACTACAGTTCATCCATCCTCTGAAACTCGAGAGGTAAAATCCATTTAGACAAGAAAAGCCATCCAAGTGATTTTCTTGGCTATTTTTGTTGGCTCATGGTTCTTGTTGTATCTAATGGGGGGGCGCATTCAACTAGATTTCTTTTTTTTTTTTTTAAATTAAAAATGAATCATTTCATATTAAATTTTCACATAACTTTGCCATTGGTATTTGTATTAATTATGTCATATATGGATCTCACATTAGCAATTAACGGTGAAAGATTAAGACATTGCAAAATCATGTGAAAATTGAACATAAAAGGATCTACTAATTGTCTGGATTTGTCATGACAAGTGACGCAAACATAATGATAGTTAATCGTTATCCTTTTTCGATTTGCTGGAGCACATTATTGAGTGGATAAAATACTATTAAATGTCTAGTACTTGTTCTACACATCACTAATTTTTTTCTTACAACTATGATCCTAATTAAGAGTTTACTGATCAGCTTTGTAAGTTTAAAGATTCAAAATCCTCTTAAACTTGTCAAGGAAGCATAAGAGAATCTCTTCAAAAGTCTTCAGAAGAAAACACATTTCATATCTGTTTTTTTCTTTTTCTTCCTAATTTGCTGTTTTTATGTAAACACTTTGTTTTGTTGCTGGTATACCCACATATTACGTGACATTATGATTTTTCATTAACCTGTTTTATTTAGTTTCGAGACTACTAGTATCTTCCCATTCGAGCATTTGAGATTTCATGGAAAACATAACTATTGGGGAAGTGATCACTTTAGTTAAATTTCAAAATGAGCCGATTAAGTTCCTAAATATGTAGACCATGAATTAAGTTAGTCATTTGCTCAATTTTTGTTAAAGTGACATCATTTCACTTATGTGTAAAGATAAGTGACATGAAAGCATTTTTAAGTGGCGTCTGAAGTGGCATAACAAAATTTTGGTGGGTGTAACGTGTGAGTGAATAAGAAGACTCAAAAAGATTTGGGTTAAACTATTAAACTACGGTGTTCTGATAAGTGTCATATAAGACATTAACATATAACTTAACGTGATATTTTAGCATATAACTTAACGTGATATTTTAGGGACTAACTTGACTCATATTCTGCACTGTCAAGAATAAAATATGTTCATTTTAAAATTTAAATTTTTTTTTAATATACTTTAATATATTTATTTAATATTAATTTATTTAATAAAAATATTAAATATGTGATGAGACAAGTATACATGGTTATAGTAGTAAATTTCTCAAAAACTGGACAAGAGACTGTTTCAGCTATTCTGTATATGCTACTGTTTTACTTAAATAGATGCACATGATATAGTAGTGGCTATTCCATTCAGTCAAAGTCCACACGTACCCATTCATTCATGGAATCATGGCCTCCTTGGTGAAACCATTAAATGCATCCCTTCTCGTTTAGCTGATGAGAGTGAAGTGATAGCTCATTGTTGTGCCCAATTTATTAGTAGAAGCTTGTTGGCTCTCAATTTCACACCCAATTTTGTGTGTTCAGGCAAGAGAGTGAGAGACTAGAATGAGAGACCTAGTTCCAAGGTCTTTTCACAGACATTATAGTGCTCATGAATTTTTATTTATATTTTGTGTAAACCCAAATCTAACTCATCTTCTTGAACACTAATTAATAAAAATGAGTTTTATAATTTTATTGTGTTTCACAAAATATTTTTAAATTCTATTAAATAAGATTCACTTTTATTTTCATGTTCCTCATAATGAAGTATTATATTTGTACCCACACAAAACTTTCTCAAAATATGGAGTATAAGATGTACAATTTTTTTTAATCTACTTAGGATGCTCTTTTAGCATAAATTATTGTACCGGCTATAGAATACTAGATTGATTTTGAAAATTAGTTAGACAAGTTGATATTTAATTAAGAAGTAGTAGTTAATAGTTAGAAGCACTCAGTTGCTTACATAAGATTGTATTAGTTCACCATT
Source organism: Nissolia schottii (assembly GCA_003254905.1). Lineage (NCBI taxonomy): Eukaryota > Viridiplantae > Streptophyta > Magnoliopsida > Fabales > Fabaceae > Nissolia > Nissolia schottii. The sequence goes on along the minus strand of QANU01073048.1, from coordinate 93,610 downwards.
TTCATTTCTATGAATCTATTTAGTAATTTCAGCGTTCATTTTCTTTTATTTCTCACCGACTGAAAAAAAAAAACAAAAAAAAAAAAGCTTTCATTTCTCTATTCTAGCATGGACTTTAACAACTACCACTTAGTTTAATAAAATTAGTACGTTATTAATAAAATTAATGTATCTAATCATTACTACATTGTCCATGGTAAGTGTGTTTCTTCATCATATATCTTCAACTACTTAAATGTGTTTCTTCATCATATATCTTCAACTACTTAAATGTGTTTCTTCTTCTTTTTTTTTTCAAATTAGATACATCAAGTCGTCGTCGTTTCTTTTTTATATTACTGACATTTAACGAAGGTGGTGGTGCAGCACTCTCATGGAAATGGAAGAAGGGTGTAAGTTGGTCAAAAGGGTAATATGTTCTATGTGCAGGGGAAATCATATTTTTCTTCCGAGAATCTTCTGAAACATAGTTCCCCCCGACAGATTGTCTCTTTCCCGCATTACGATGAGACATGTTCGTCCACCACAGCTGTTTTGTGAAGTGTATCACTCCAGTGTAATGTCATTTATAAGGGAGAAAATAAGACTAATTTCCCATCATTTTGCTTAAACTAATGTAACACCTTCAAGTTGGACCAAACCAATTAAAGTACCGAAACAAGGTTGGTCCTTGTGGGTGTTTGTTATGTTGCTGCCATGTTTTGTGGCTGAAGACTACCATCACACTCCACATGTTTAGGTTCATCTCGTGGTACCCTGTTTACAAAAGAAAAATCAAGTTTTATAATTACATATTTGTCATACATTTTCTTGTTTATTGCATTTGGTTATAATTGTAAATTTTAATTTTTCATAAACTATTTTTACAATTATAATCAAATGCAATAAATAAAAAAATGTGTGACAAGTATGTAATTATAAAACTTAATTTTTTTTTATAAATAGATTACCATAAAATGAGTCCAAACATAAGGGGTCTCCTTCGCCCTGTTCTGTGTGGTATGGTTAGGAGAACTTGCATATCGTTAGTGATATCATATAGTATCATAGAACCGTACTGTATCAAAACGAGAAGTGCTATTTAGCACGAAATGAAATTTGACTAGCACCAATAATTAGGAGTAAAACATACAGTTGTCACTTTTAAAACATGCAATTTACTAATTGGAACGATACAAGAAATCAAGATTATGACCAAAAAAAAAAATTGAATAATTTTCATCAACTTCTGCTCGTATATTCTTCCAGCGATCATAGTCTAACAGCAACAAAAATCAACAAATTTTTGTCGACTCTTTCAATTAGGAGAGATTCTTGTGATATGGATACTTTCTCTAAATTATTAAAGATATACATACTTATTTTTAAGTTTCATTAACTTAATTTATTTAAATTGTAAATATGCTTGATTATATAAAAGAGGTTTAATTGTTATACCATGATAATGTAAAAGTCATCTAATCAAATCATTTTTATATACATAACTTTTAAGTAGAGAATAAAAGAGTTATTACATATCAACCTTTGAATTGGACTCACAAGTCAAGGTCAAAATTGTAAAGAATACACATGACATGGCCCAACAATACTAGAGTTAAAGGTTTTAAAGGCTCAAACATAACTTGTAAAAGACAAAAATACCAAGTTGTTAAGGAAGACGTTACCAAGTCACTCATTACATAAACATTACGATTACATTGTTCATCCGAGTTAATAGACTTCATGATTATAGCTGCCACGATTACTAGAACCCCCTAATGACACTAGCAATTAGAAACATATTCAAGTACAAGTACTAGCTCAAGAGAGAGATTAGGTACACCTTTTCATATTACTACTCACTTATAACATACATTTACTTTGACGTAAGAGGAGTGGTTTTACAGGTATATCTCCACATTGGAGCATTCAAATACCATAGGGCTTCTATCTCAAGAAGTTATTGTATTCATTAAGAGGTTAGAAGTTAGAAGTGATCCCAAACCTTACCAAATTACTTGTTAACCAGAGCCAACTTATAAAACGACTTTACATTGTCAATGTGTAGCAATTAAACTTGAATAAAACATTACTTTGTGTCTCTCAAGTTAGCAGCTTCCATTAATTTTGTCTCAAAACTTTTAAAATCACAAAAATTGTCAAGCGTCCATCAAGCTAGTCCTACAGAAACTTAATCCCAGGGACGAAATTGATAGATCTTTGGCAACTTTGAGGATAATTTTGATGGTTTTGAAAGTTTTTTGAACAAAATTGATGAAAGCGGGCAACTTCATTGACGAAAAACGATGTTTTACTCAATTAAAATTAGGGGAAAACTAACCAGTGTCATCAAAATAATTGTTAAGGAGCTTACTATAGGTATTTTTTTTAGAGTAAGTATTTAAAATTTTCTATGCATTGATAGCATTAAAAACAATCAAAACTTCCTAGTTTAACATCCAGAGCCCTTACGTTGCATTTGATATCAGACACAAAACAAGGAGAAAGAGACACCAAGACAGGGACAAAGAAAATTCATTTCCCTCCACACTCTAATTTTATATTCCCTCAAACAAAAAAAATTTGTCGTCGTTATGTCAACTTTAATGAAATGCAAAAAAAATACAAAACTTTTATTTTCGTGTATCAAATCCTCTTGTCCTATCCAAATTCTAAACGCAACCTTATAATTGTATCTATACCACCAAATTTTTTTGTTGAGACAATACCGAATAACGCGTCTACGACAAAGCATGGCAAGTGACTGAACAAAAATTGAAGGCATGTGCAGCATTGACTGGCGTAGGTGCTGCCCATGACTATAACACATTGAGGACGACATTTTCAAAAAATTTCACAGAACAAGCAATAAAGTGGAAAACACGGTAGCCCATGTTGCAAAAATGTTTTAAGAGGGAAACAACCTCTTTTATATCTTCGAATAGATACGAATCACTGTCCTTTAACTGGAATTGTTTTACCCATTTGTTTGTAATCACATCGAAATTCGAATTATTACTATATAAAAGTTGTGTGTTCCTAATTCTTGCATACAATACAAGTTGTTCAGTTCAACACGAAAATAATAATATGATAATGGTAATGTGGAAGATCCAAATAGTTGATATTCTCAAGTCATAACTGCTTCACTGTTTGTTTGTTTCCCCGTAACTTTGCGCTGTTTTTTTCCCCTAGTCCTTGATCATGACCTAAACTCAAATCACGTTTGGCAGGACTGGTAAGAAGCTGGAGTCGTATGTATGTGCACCGTAAAAGCCTAATTCACCGGCGGATTCTCCATACAGCAGCCTCAATCTAAGTGTTACAACTCAATTAGCCCAATTAGAGAATTAGGCTCATTTAGTAATGTTATTGGTACAATCAAAAAAATCATTCAAAACCAACGGGGTTGGTCCAAGTGGTAAGCGGCTTGGTATCGCTTAAGCAAGGTCCCGAGTTCGAGACCTTGTGTACGCAGTTATCCCCGCTGGGAGACTCACCCGCCATAGCCAGGTGCGCGATCCGGGTCGACCCAGATTAGTTAAGGCTAAGCCTTGGATACTGGGCAAGCAACCTAAAAAAAAAAATCATTCAACGTCTCCCTCAACTTGTTTCTCACTCTTCCCAAAGGAAGCTGTATCTCGTTTCTCACTCTCGCCAAATCAAACTCAATCACCCCCTCCCCCTCTCCCTTAATCCTTCTCTTCACCCTCCCAGACCTCCCATCTCCTTCCCCCCGCCACCTCTGCGACCATTACCTCCTGCCTCGTCTTCAACGTCAACGGCTTCTTCTTCTTTGACGATGCCGTCTCCACCCACAAGTCCACCTTTGACAAGGGATTCATTGCCATTGCCAACACGCTTTGCCACATTGAGCCCCTTGACAACTCCATCATCTTGAAAGGCATTTCTAATTTTGCCAAAGGCTCCGTGAGGCAGACGATTTTCACCATGCTCTATCTCCTCCCCTCTGACCAATTCTCTATCACCGTCATCGTTTTCAAGTAGCCGTTCCATCGCCTCTATCTACAAAAGTAGAAATTGAAGTTTTCAAATCCATAAATTTTGACTGGGAAAAATACCTGGCTCAAAATTTCTCTTCGAGTTGATCCCAATTTGAGAGAGTGTGCTAAGGTTGGTCTAAGAGCCATTCTTTTTTCCTTTCCAATTAAAGTAAGAGGAAACATTCTCAAAAACACAGATTCTTCGTCTGCTTCAGTCATGCCCGCGGTTCCACATAATTCGTAGAATTTTGTTAAGTGAGCATATAGATCCTCGTGATCTAGACCTGCAAAAGGGTTAGCGTACATCAATTGAACTAGCCCTGGTTGCATTTGAGGTACTCATTGTGCTCCAGTAGTTTGGCTCATTCGGATTATGTTCTGCGGGGTAAAATTGATAAAGCCCCTATTGTCATCGGCTGCACCTTGATCATTTCCGTTACCCGCCATAGTTTCTCGTTGATTTGTTTCTGAAGAAATTGAGGATGAAGAAGTTGCTTTCTGTTCCTATCTTTGCTTGGCTAGTTGTTTCTTTTTCCTAGTCTTGCTGTTGATTTTTCGTGTGGTAGCTTCAATTTCTGTGTTAAATAGGAGTTGATCTTCTGAAACTTTACCTCGCAATAGCTAAGAAAGATTTGCACTAGCCAATAAGATTAGAACAAGATAATTATGAATACAAACTAAAATTTTATAATTGCTATACAATATTTACAATTGCTAAATCAACAAAAGTCAAGCTATGCATTTATGACGCAACTCCCCGGCAACGGCGCCATTTTGTTGAAAGCTTATTTNAGAAAGCTTGTCCTTCAGAGTTATGCCTTATAGTGTTATCTTCAATAACCTGTTTTAAATTGCATCTTATGTTGAGTTTGTCAAAGTGTTGTAAAAGAGTTATGCAAATTTAGTCCTTTATATCAATTGTCTTGTTTTGATGGAATGGTTATGATGCTATTAAATTCATCTCTTCAAAAAATTTCAACATTGTTAAATTATCCAAAAAAAAAAAAGTTGAATGGTGTTCTGCTGCTCCATAAACTTGTTAAAGAGCATAAAACATCACTAGAGGGTGAACTTGTTCGATGCACGAGAATTGTACAATTTAAATATAAAATATATTGATGTAAAAAAAATGGTTTAAATATAAATTTTAACTATATTATTAAATAAAAAAATTAAAAACGTGCAAAAGATTTAATATTTTTTTAATTTATTATAGCAATACAAATTTTAGAAATTTGTTTAAAAATAATTAATTCTAGTACACAATTAGGAATGTCGATAGGGTAGAGTGGGAGCAAAGGATAGTCCCCTGTCATTACAGATGGTGGATGAAAATTCACTATATTCCCGCATGGGTACTTGTGTTTCATTACTCTGCATAGACGAATAAGTACTTACGGATGGCCAATGTATCATTAAAAGAAATTAATATGTTGTCCAAATTTAATACAAATGAAGTTGTCAAAGATCAATTTAGTGTTCATGTCCCGGCCAGGCCCAACTCAAAGTTTTTTTAGTTGGATTCGGTTATTAAATTTGACCTAGTGACCTTTGGGCCGATTTTGGGTTATGTTCAACTTGACTCAACCTAACCTAAAGCCATATAGTTCTTTAAAATTTATATTTTTGAAAAAATTAGTGATAACTTACTAAAATTTTATACTCCAATTAGTACTTTTTTTACAAAATATTATGTTACTTTTGAATTGATATAATTTGTTTTAAAATATGTATTGCAAGATATTTCTTAGATTTAGTTTGCTACATGCAAAATCTTATAACTTTACTGTGTGCAATGTTCAAATCTTATATCTAAACATTGGGCTGAACCGGTTTTACTCTATTATTAGTGGATTATTATAGGGCTATGCCTATGTCTAAGTTCAAAGAAATTACTTAGACGTAAAGTCGGCCCAAGTATGTGTTTTATTCAACCTTGTCCATGTACACCCCTATGACAATTTAAATAGATCAAAAAAACTTAAAACACTTGAAATGAAAATAATAAAAAAATTTAAATGGTAATAATCCTCATTTTAGTAACTAATTGAGGTACGTTTGGTCTAACGGTTAGGAGTTAGTCCACCATAATTCAAATCTTGGTGAGAGTCATCTGAATTTTCAGTACTCGTATAGGATTGTCTTTAATGGAAATATACCAATGGGAAACTGAAAAAAATCNACCAAAAGATCTCCAATTCAATTCAAATATTCAAATCAAATAAGGCGCGCACTGGAGCCTTATATTTGATTCTCTCGACTCTCCTATTAAAATGAGAAGAAATTGCATCATACAAATTAGAGAACGACATAGACAACCAAATTACAACAAACTTTGCATTCGTTGTTACTAACAAACTCAACCTCTTTAATATCAAACTTTTTCACCGAACCATTATTAAAAAAAAAAAGCGGCACTGCCTTCCCTACTCATTTTTTTTCTAACAATATACAATAAATAAACAAGATAGATATGGAGAATAGAGAGAAAATGGAGAAAAGGAGAATAAACTGATATGTCAATATCTTTGAATTTTGAAAAATGAGTGGGAATATATAGTTGAGGGCATAGGGTTGGTGTGGTCAACGAAGCAAATTTTGGTCAATGTTTGTCCTAAAATCAGAACCTTGTCCACCGATTTCAGGCCCATTGCTGTCTTGTCCTAAAATCGGAACTCTGCCCACCAATTTCAGGTTTTTTTTGTTTTTTTTTCAAAAATCCTGAAATTGACTCCCCTTTACCGATATTAAGATTCAAACACATACAAATGTAAATTTTATATTTAACCCATGTTTTGGTATTAGCAAATTTTTACAACCATTTTTTTGTGCTAACCCTATTCATGTTTACTACTATTACTCTTAGACCGCAGGTCTCTTTCATGGCTTGGGTTAAAGTTCCCGCTTTTTCTAGGATTAAGGCTATTGTCTACATTTTGCTAACATGGATTTCTCTCTTTCTCTACGTTGCGCGCTACAATGACTAGTCCATCTAGCAAGCCTTACTGGCAACCTTGATCGAAGAGCTTCTTCACAATGTTGCCTTGGAGTGATGCTTTAGAAAGTTTGTCCTTCAGAGTTATGCCTTATAGTGTTATCTTCAATAACCTGTTTTAAATTGCATCTTATGTTGAGTTTGTNTGATATTTTTCATAGGGATGAAATGTAAAGTTATTTTTATTTTTTCACAATAAAATTTATCGTGTATAAAAAGTAATTATTTTCTATCCATGCAAACACATTTTTTTATTAGTGATTTTTTAATCCCTTAATTGTAATTTTATAAAAAAAAAACACTTTTATATTTGTTACATTCAAATGTAACAAATGTAAAATAATTTTAAGCTTCTGCTTGTGCTTTTGATTCTGCTTTTGCTTCTAAAAAAATGCAAACAAACACACCCAAAATATTATACTAATTATCTAATAATAAATAAATAGGGAATCATTACAGTGTGTCATGTTCTATGAGGTACCGACACTAACTCTGACACAGACACAAGACACTACGATATACCAATTTCAAAAATTTATGAGACACGAATACAATATATATAAGTACAAAATTAAATATTTATAATAAATTCTTAATTTCTTCATTGCATGATATCAAACTACTAACTTTTTATATTTTTCAAACTTCTTTTAAAATATATGAAACATTTAAGATATCATGTGCTAATATTTGCTAAATTTCTAAAAGTTCATACTATTATAAATTATTTAATATTTAAAATATTTTTTATTCAGACACGATATGAACACAATTTAAAAAACTGTCAGATATAACTTAGACACACTTAAATAAGGATAATCATAAACATTTTTTGACACTTTTAAATATAAGCCATACATGTATCACACAAATATCTTTACGTAGTGTTATTCATAATGTATAGATACAATAATCTGTGGAAGTGTACTTACTTTCTAAATAACATGTCTTTCTTTTTGCAAAGCGGTCATAACATACTGCGTAAAGTAGTGTCTTTTGGCCCACTAAATGAACCGTGTCTTTGAAGAGAAGGAAGAAAAAACTCAATCAGAGCCAATCTATTTGCGTTTGGAAGCTAAATTAATTAGGGGACCATGCTCTTTATAATATTCCTAACATTATGAAAGTTAGCTAATTGCTGAACACTGAAAATTGCTTCAAGATAAAATGGACTCTATATGATTTAGTTTAGAGATTTTGCATTTTTACTTCTGCTTAAATTATGGTTTGATACAATAAAAAAAAAAAACTCGTTCATTTTTTATTAAACTATGTTTGAGGCTAAAAGTTATGTACAAGTATAATTAAACATGATTTTATCACACATTAAAAATTTCATAAAAAAAAGTATTGTACATTTTAAAACAAAGAGTAAATAATTAATTTGATCATAATATTTTTTATTTTAATATTAATTTGGTCATAAAAATTTGTTGTAATTAATTTAATTTTAACATTTTTTTTTCGTTTTGATACCAATTTAGTCATGAATCATTATGAATCCGGACTTATTATCATGAATCATTATGGAATTAAAAAAAAATAAAGCTCCATTTTTTTTATGTGAATAAAGGGTTGTTTCATGTGATTATGAGAACTTGATAAAGGATATATGAGATTGTCATTGTTTTAAAGAAATTATGAGATTGCAATCATTTTAACAAATCATCAAAGCTACTAACAATTAGCTTTAAAAAAGTATGTAAAAAAAATGTCTTGTCATCCCTTAAGTTTGATTTTCAGAAGAAATTATGTTTGATATGATTGGACACAAGTAAATTATCACTATTTTTTGCAAATTTTTAAAAAAATGGTCTTGTGATGGGAGTGTAANTCTCTCTCTCTCTCTCTCTCTCTCTCTCTCTCTCTCTCTCTCTCTCTCTCTCTTAAATATAGCTCCAAATTTGAATCAGTTCCATATGCATATATAGCGAGATGCCGTGATGGTATCTGGAATCCACTTACTCACATCCGCTTCATTTTCCCGGCAAACAAAAGAAGGCCCATATTCATTCAATTTGAATTCTTATTTTGTTAATTTTACTATTTAAACATGTATAAAAAAAATGTCGGGCATATTGTCCCTCTTCTTAAAATATATTATAAGGTTTATTTTTTTAATAAAAAATGTTAATTAATATTCTTAAAACATTTAAAACATTAAAACATTAAAACTTTAAAAAATCGTATACCTTATAATGTATTATGAAAAGGCTGATTAATTATCACAGCTTTTTAATATATTCAAATAATATTTTCTAATAATTTGAGTATTGTGACAGTACTATCCTATTGCCTAAAGTCTAAAACAGTACCCATAAACGACCCCACCTATCAGCATCACTACTCGAAAAAATAAATAAAAAAATAACAACACTACTAGGATTAATTTAAAAAGAAGGAGTCAGAAGCTTCAACAATTTAAATTTCAAAGTGAATCGAGCCAAACCCCAGAATTTACTCAAAATGCAAGCAAGTAGGGACAAAAAAATAATGGCGGAGGGTGGAATTAGGTGAGTGAATAGGAAGTATGCTGGGTGCTAATTCCCCAAGCAGTGCACAAATCCAAAGAATTTGAAATTTGATTTGAGAAGATATAATTAAGAAACCTTGCGAAGAAAAAGCCGAAGCTGTAAAAATCCCACAGCGCAGTGCCAATCATCATCATAAATCACATCACACACACTCCATATGAATACGATATATGTAAAAACATCACATATATATATATATATATGTAACTCTCCCGCTTAATTAATTTGAATTTTTTAAAAAGAAATTTAAATAAAAAATTAATTTATATATATTATATTTTTATAGTACCATCAAATTATTGGTAAATTAAAACTATTAGTCAGAAGAAATTAATTATCATCAATTAGATAAAGAATATTTAGTGAAGGGAGTGGACAAATGGCAAGTGGGCCGCATAGGAGGACAAATGTCCTCAACTACTGGGCCACTGTTTCCAGTTGTTCACAAATTCTACATTTTCTTCTTTTCATTTTTAATTATAAAATATAAATAGTATAGTATTTTTAATTTTGAACTGTCTCAAAGGAACCCTGAAACCTTAATAAAAGCAACTTGTCCTCAACATTCTATACTCCCAACTCACTCCCCACACACTCTACACAATACACGCATACTATATGATATTTCTCTCTCCCATTCTTTTCCTTTTTAAGGGTTCTCTTTTTTCTTTTTTTTCAAAATTTGTGCTCTCTTTGTCGGGTCCCACCAAGGCCTGCAAACACAGCTGGGTCATTATTAAATCTTCCTCAACCAGCAGCTTCAACTTCCACATTCTCCCCACAACGGTTCCGCAACGCCTCTCTCCTCTCTCTCTCTTCTCTTCTTCCCTTTGTTGCTTCTTCTTCTTCTTCTTTGCACAAAAACCTTCAACCATGGCTAAAGCTTCGGACGAGTCCGAGCCATGGCTCCACAAGAACGGCGCCAAACCTGAGTTGGACGCCGCCTTCGGCTTTCCCTCCGAGTTTCCCTACGAGTTCAACTCCTTCGGGCTGGAGCCCCTCAGTTCGCCGCCCGTTGAGTCGGTGGCTGGCTCCACCGAAACGGAGAGCAGCGACGAGGAGGACTTCTTCGCCGGGTTGACACGCCGCCTGAGTCAGGCCTCGCTTCACGAAACTCGGAACCGCCAACTCAGTGTCCCAATCAGCAACGGCGACCGATCTGAGGTAGAAAAACTTTGGGGCTTGAACGATTCTGCACTTTTTTCCTTTTCGTTTTTCTTTGTCGTTGCGGCGAAGCTAACCTTTTTTTTCTTTTTTTCTGCAGAAGGAGAAGAAGGCTCGAGTTCTGGCCGGGTCGCCTCAGTCCACGCTGAGCGGAATCAGTAGCTGGTCCGGCCGGAGCGGAGGCTCCGGTGATGGTAGCCCGGACGGCGGTTCCCGCGTTCCGTCGCCGTTCTCGGCCGCGAACGACGCCTGGGAGGTCATATACGCCGCCGCGGGGCAGGTCGCGAGGCTGAAGATGAACGGCGAGGAGCCCAAGCTCGATTTCCAGACCAGAGGAGTCCTCGGCGGCCTCCCTCGCTACTCCGCCCCCGAGAATCGAGCAACGGCGTCGTTTTCGAACCCTAACCTTCACCATGTTTTCAGCCACGCGCCACAGGTGAGAGTGGTCAGCCAGAAACCCGTAACCGTTTTCTGTTACGGTCAATAAGTCAAGTTATGGTTATAACCGCTGGAGACGTTAGTTGTAACTGACTTGTGCTTGTTTTGTTATTGTGTAGGTGCAGTACCAGCAAGTGATGCATGAGCATGCGTTGAAGCAACAGTGCGATTCTTCTGTGTGGGGGAGGCAGGTGAGGCCTAACTGCTGGACAAATCAGCAGTTACAGGTTCAGAACAGAGGGCTGTACGATGGTGGTGTGAAATGCGCGCGCGCTTTGCCGCAACGCCTTCCGCATGTCGGATCCGGGTCGCGACCCGGTTTACAAGCCGGATCTGGCGGTTTGAAAAGGGGATGCGGTGGAACTGGGGTTTTCCTGCCTCGCCAGTACGGTGCCCCTCCTCAAGAGCCTCGCAAGAAAACAAGTAATAGTTAATCTCTATTTAAAGTGTCTGGGTTAATTAATCAACTTTTTTTTTTGGGTTATTAAACTTGGTTGTGTTGTCTTTGTCATGTTTTTGTAGGTTGTGCACCTGTTGTGGTCCCAGCAAAGGTTATCCATGCCCTGAACTTGAACATTGATGAGCTGAATGCTCCCACCCAACCACGCTTCTCGAGTGCTTTTGGGGACTATGGTGAGTTGAACTTTTCAGAGAAAAAGTTATTTTGGTTTTGGTGAAGTTCTTATTTCTTGGTTGGAATTTCTAACTTGTATTTTTGGGATTTTTTTTAAAAAAAATTCTTGCAGAGGTGTTGTTGGCGAGGAGGAATGCTATTCTGATGCAGCAGCAGAGAATTGCGTTGTTGAGGAGAGAAGAGGCGGCAGCAAGCTATGAAGCTCGCCTGCCTCAGGAATGGAGTTACTGACACTCTGATATTTGGAACAAAAGATTGAATTTTCTCCCAGGGGAAAAGGCATAGTGAAGAAGAAATTAGTAAAGTAGGGTTGTGATAGGACAGCTGGTATTTTTAGGTTTTTTGTTTTTTTTACTTCCTAATATAAGTCAGAGATATAAGAATGTGTTTGGCTAGTTTAGTTGTAATAAAATCATCCGGTTTTTGGGGGGAGATGCAGCTCTTGAGGTCTTTTTGTTGGAGGAACAGTGAAAGATCTTTGATTAATAATATTATATTATTAATTATTAATTGTAATAAGGTAATTAAGGAGGTCGTTTTCTTCCATCTTATAAGTAGCATGTTGATGGGAGGAGCTAGGGTAAAAAGGGCTTGCTTGGCTTTGGTAGTAAGCAGCTTGTAGTCAAGCTTATCAGAGAAGTGTTGGAAAATTGCCCATAACTCAGGCTCGTTATGGAGTAGCATGTAATAAGTTATATACTATATATGCAGTAAAAGATAGCTCCTTTTTTGTGCTTTTACTGTTTTCCCTTTGAATGTTTACATTTTTTAATATTATCATCTTCGCATAAAATCTGGCTAAAGCTTAAAATTGAAGCTAATCCAACATTCATGTGGGATTGTGATGGTTAAGTATAATATTGTATTTAGAATATGTTAGATTGATTTAATTTAATATTATATAATTTTAATATTATTTTATTATTAAATTATGATTTTTTTTAATTTTTGAATAAAGTTTTTTTTATATTCAAAAACATAACTCTAATAATATAATATATTTTTTTTAATTTTTGTCGTGTTTTTTAAACATTTTATTTAAAATATTTATCATAATAATCATAATTTTTTTTCCTTAAATACTTAACTCAATTTTTATTGCTTAAGAGCCTCTCAGCAAGGCTCTATAAAAAAGAAGAAAAAAAAATCTGCTGTGAATCTTTATTTAAGGTTGATTTTGGAAAAGGATCAATCAATATATTTGGTATCTGGGTAGAATGATGAACCAGAAGTAGACAGAGCGTATGATAGAGAGAGAGAGAGAGAGAGAGAGAGAGCAGGTGTTGCTTGCGGAGTTAGGCATTGACGCATGAGTGGGGGCATGGCGGGGGGAGGGAGGGATGTATGGCGATGTACGAATGATGATGGCTGTGTTTTGGGGGGCCCACCTTCGTCTCGGTTATGGCATCTCCCGCTCTTTTTCTCTCAGAGAAGCAACCCCCAACAGTTGTCATTTTGAAAGTTGTGATTTGTTTTTGACTTGGTCAAAAGCTATTCCATTCTTAAATACGGAGTACTATGTCTATAGTATTATTGCAGCACCTATACTATATAACAAATGCAAATAAATTAAGGAATTGATTATTTTTCATATATTTTTAAAAAATTGTTAACAAGCGTTTTAAAGTATTTAATTTAAAAAAATATATACGATAATTTTGTATTAAAAGAAGTAAGATTTATATATATATATATATATATATATATAAATAAATAGAGAGATTTATTAATAATAATTTCTATAAATTAATAGTCTAAATATTTTATACTATTATTCCACCATTATATAATAAAAATGATGGAGTCTTTCTCATGTTACTTTAAAAGACTCTTGTAATATGCATAATTAGGTCACAATATAAAATCAAGGGCATAAAAATTAATATCTTAATTAAAAGAGTAAAATAAAATTAAATTCTTCAATAGACATAAAGTCAAATGTGTTTATATTCTTGTAACATTTTATTTTAAAGGATACTCTAATTAATGGGCATTAGGGATGGGTAAGGTTGGGTAGAGTTTTGACTCAACTCTAACTCTACTCTCAACTTATTGAATTAAAAAAAAAAAATCACCCTATTCCATCTTATTTGTGGGTTTTATTAATAAGAATCTTTAACTTTATTAAAAAAAAATCTAAATTTTAACTATACTCTACTCATTGCTTTTTAAAAAATGCTTTTATATTTATATAATATAAGTGTCAAATATAAAAAAATAATTATTTTAGTGCATAACATTAACAAAATTTAAATAAACAATTGCATAATTAGTAAAAATTAAACAAAGACAATCATTTTAACACAATAAAAATATAAATTAAACAAAATATCATAATCTCCGTTGATAATAACTATAAAACATCACAACACAATATAATTGCGAGGTTCTCAGCGGGGATAACTGCGTACACAAGGTCTCGAACTTGGGACCTTGCTTAAGCGATACCAAGCCGCTTACCACTTGGACCAACCCCATTGGTACTATTCATATATTTTACTTAAATCTGCATCATTTAACAATAAAATTCATTCAATCTTGATCATTGATCATGTTTTCAACAATCCCACATGGTACAACTCACTACCATATAATCAACTCCTAAATTTAACATTTCCTCAAACCACTATCCATTCATGATATTTTGAAAATTTTATTACTTCACATGTATTTATGAAGGTGAATATTTATTTGAGGGAAAAAAATTATAAATCTAATATTTTATATTGATATATGTTGTCCATTATTTTTCAATGCATTGTTGCAATGTACCGGTTATATTTTTGTGATATTCATGGTTAAACTTATATTATTGATTAAAACGACACCATTAGTTCATTATTTAATAGTATTAATTTTATATTTTTGTGGTATAATGTTTATAAAAAATCATAAATTACTATGGTATATATCAACCTAATTTATTGAAATTGACATTTAAAAAAGGTACAATAAACATTTTGATCTCATAACTTATTTTGATTAAAGTTGCGACATTAGTTCCTTGTTTAATAGTATTAGCTTTAGACAAAATAAAATTTGACATTACATGAAATTTGAAGGAAATGTGGCTTCTTGCAATAATTAAAAGAAACATGGAATTGCTTGGGAATTTGAAGGAAACATGATATTGGTTTGAAATTAGAAAGGGACATGACATGACACTCAGCTTGTAACGAATTGTGGCATTACATGAGAATTGCAACGAAATGTAGCATTACATGGGAAATGGAAGGAAACGTGACATCTTCCAAACAGAAATGTGTTGTCTCACGGAAATTTGAAGAAAACGTGACATTGCATGAGAATTTGTGACTTCTTACATTAATTAGAATGAAACATTGCATTGTGTGAGAATCAGATGGAAATGTGGCATTGCTTGAAAATTGAAAGAAAACATGACATTGTACTCAAATCGCAAGAAAATGTAGCATTGCATAAGAATTTAATTAAAATGTGACACCTTGCAAAAATTGAAAGGAAACATGACATCTCAAATGTAATGAAAGGAAACATAACTTACCGCGGTAATTAAAATAAAATGTGACATTATGCGAGAATTGAATCAAAATGTGGTGTTGCACAAGAATTGATAAGATGTAACATTGCATAAGAATTATAAATAAAATATGACATTGTAGGTGAATTAAAAGAAATTGAGCATTATCTGTATAATTTTTATTATTATATCTTAAGATATAATATATTTGATATAATATATTTTGTACTTGACACCGGATTTATATTACTCCCTTTGTACTTTAATGTTAATCTCTTTTGTTATTTTAGGTTTATTGACAATTCATTAACCTTTCAATACATTAATATAATTGTGTCTAGATACATTAAACTGTGAATGAAACTTAGAAACAAAGGACAAACATCGAGGAAGGGAGGAGTAGTCGTAGACATTTAGAGGGAAAGCTCCTATTACATTATTATATGTTATATCGTTTTAAATATGTGTAGTGTCACCATCACATCTTCTGTTCCTCAGGCATTATACCTGCTTACTTAGAACCTATTAATTAATCCGAATGAATCTTGATTTTCATTCTGAGACAAGAAAAGCTGAATATTCACCAATGTGACTATGGCTGTCTAGAGTTTAATATGAATATAATTCAATTATTAAATTAGTTATAACGTTTTTATTTTGATATTAATTTGATTTGAAAAATATTTTGAAATCATTTTATTATTAAAATTTTTATTTTTGACATTACTTTTATTTTATAATTTTTTTTGTATCAATCTAGTTCTAACATTGTAATATTTGACATAAATTTAGTATCACTATTATGTGAGATAGTAATATTCTCATTTAATGAAATTATTTTGATTTAATAATTAGACTAAATTATTGTAAAATTTAAAAATGTTATAATTAAATTTATATCAATTCTTAAGATTAAAAGTGATTGTTTCCTCTAAATTTTGTTAGGTTATCTTATGCACAACAAGTATTTTCATTATTTACACTGAAATTCAATTAAATTATTTTATATGTGTAACATTTTAAGTAACGAGTACAAGAGTTGATGATTTGTACTTATGTAGTTAGCAAAATTTTATTAGATGACAATGTAAACAAAAAATTTTACACGGACAATAAATACTAATTAAGCTCATAATTTTTTTTTAAGTGAAATCAAGATTCAAAAGCTTAATTACTTTAAATACAGTCTTTAGAATTTTACACCATTTAAGCTGATGAAATCATATTCCACACACGTTTTATTAATACAAATTTCCATAATTAAGCAATTTTTTAATTAACTCTAGATCAAAAATTCTATGTATAATTTTTTTTTAAAAAGTCTAATCAAATCTAACAATCTAACAACACGAGGAAATAAAACGTTACTCCAAGAGGCCTAATGTTGTCGAAATGGAGCAAGGAGAGTGAGCAAATTATTAAAGTCTTAAATTTGACTCTTATAAGTAAAAAAAAAAAAAACCTAAAAGAGAGTTATATCCTTATATAGATTTATCAAATCATGTTCAACACATGTTTATTAATAAAATCTGGCTTAATTAAGCAATCTTTAATTAACTCTAGAGCAGAAGGCCTAATCAAATCCAACAATTCACACGAAAATGAAGAGAAAGTAATTTTTTTTAATTGTTTGGATGAAGAGAAAATAAAGAGAAAAAAATGGAGAAAAAATTTCTTTCGTTTAGTTGAAAAGAAAAGTTAGAAGAAAAAAATGTAATTATATTAAAGATATTTCTGTCCTTATCATAATTTAATAAAAAAAATATATATTTAGTTTTTATTTAATATATCTAACTTTATTTTAATCAATTAAAATAAAAAAATAAAAAAATGAACAAATTATTTATTTTTTTTAAAATGCAGAGGAAGATATATTATGAAATAGCTATTTATTTAATATTATTATTAATTAACTATTAAATTAAAAAGATACTCTATTGAAAAAAATAGAAAAATCACATTTAAATACAAAGAGAATGCATTATCTCGTGAATTAATAGGAGAAAACAATGAGACAATGACATGCAACTAATAATTTCAGTTCCCAAAATAACATATAAATAAATTATTCAATTATTTAGTTAAAAATTATCTAGAAAGCTCCTCTCTTCATATATTTCTTATTTCTTGTGAAAGGGTAAAAATAATAGCTAGATTCATCCTAAAAGACAACTCATTTCACTAGCACCCATCGTCTATTGGTGTTTCCCATATGAAACCGGAGTATTGTTCCAAGTTCTTATTAGGAAAATAACATCTAGCTTGAGTGAGTCACCCTTGTTAATGTCATGCATTTTTTATTTATTTATTTATTTATTTTTGGGTGGGAAAGGTTGAAGGAAAGGGTAGGATTGGAAATTTTGTTTAGAGCTCTTCTTCTTCCCATTTTCTTCGCGTTGATGCGCAGAAATTTTTTTCAGTGGGCCCAATGGCCAAACTTTTTCTTTTCTCTCTGTTTTAATTGCATTTTTCACTCATTTTCTTTGCATGCAAGTTATTTCCACCCATTTTCTCTAGAACCGCACGGAGAGCATAAGAAAATTGTTATCAACTGAAGGGGAGGAAATAAATCGTTATTCAACTCAGCTTAATAAGGCTGACGAAATAAAGCAAGGTGAGTGTGAGAGTTATATAAGTGGATTAGACTAATGATTGATGGCTGTCGAAATAACGCAAGGGGAGTGATAGAGTTATATAACTGAATTAAATTAATAATTAGTTTATTCAACTAATACGCCATTTACTTTTTTAAAAAGTCTAATAAATAAAAAAATTAAAGAGAAATTTAATGTCGACCCGATGTTAGTCAAATTAACTAAAGCTGAATAAATCTTTTAATTGGTAATTTAAACAAACAAAATAAAAATGTGAATCTTAAATAGAGATAACAATGGACAGAAAGGATTTTAACATATGTACTTAAAACTTGCATTTTTCTAATACAACCTTTAAAATTTGTCTCTAATCACACCTCGGAACTTGTCCACCCCAGCCCACATGTTTACTTAAATAAAGTAGCAAATTATTTAAAATAATCAAAACACAAGTTCACAATTACACAAAATTCAAATTTTGTGTTCTACAAAATGATTAATTTTGTATATCGTAATCATAAACTCATGCCTTGCTCTGCCTCTATGTAGTGTATATGTTGTCATCCCGTATCATTCTTAATTATATAACAACGAAAGAAAATAGAGGATAAGATCATGATCATGCGGTTCAATAGTAATTGTTGCTATCATGCTGAGTTAGTGAGCCACAACAAAGGGGAAAAAAAACTAATAAATAATATAAACCAAATATTGTTTATTTAATATGTTTGTGGATAGGAGTATTTAGGGGAATATCAATTATGGACGGCACGCTATCGCTTAGAACATATCATTTCATCAACTATATAAATTATTTGGTTAATTAGTAATATTCTGCATTTTATTTGGTTCCGAAAGAAAAGTCTTGTCCACCTTAACATTTCCATTATATTTTTGTTTCCATATTTCATTTAACTACTTGTAAGTTGTATGAACTTGATTTGATGGATACATTATTAAAATTGATACACATGTCAACCTATAAGAATTTTACATTATTATGAAATTATATATAATTATATAAACAAAAAAATAATTTATTGATGTAATAGATATAATAAAAAATAGCATTTACATACCTAAATTTTTACTCAATTGTAAGTAGGTACCTTAAATTTTTAAATTTTTTAATTTAATCCTTAAACTTTCAATCATTTGCAAATAGTCATCATCAACTATCAAATCTCTCAATTACATTATTAAACTTTAATTTACTTACAAAGAATCACCAAAAGTTATAAAAAAATTTAATTAATTTCTTAAGTTACAATACTTTCGAATACAATACTAGTATTAAATGATTTAACAAGATTTATATGTATCAAGTATCAAAATTTCTACCATTTTTTTAACAATTTTTTCTAAACAAAATTCTCAATCTAATGTTTTTAAAAATATTAATGTATTTTTTTAAAAAAATAAAATTAATGATGTAAATTTTTAAATTTAATTTAATTTTTAAATTTTAATTTACTTTAATATTGCTCGTTAAGTATGAGGAAAAAATGTGATTATTCTAAATCTATTGTTAAATATGTTTAATTTTTTTAATATATTAATATATTTTAAAATTATATTAAGTAAGATAACAAAAGTGAAATTAAGAAACAATCTGTAAAAAAATTTATGTGTAACACTCATAGATTTTGACATGTTATTTTTTAAGATTTCAATAGTAGACTAAACTTAATTTGACATAAGGTTTAACATGAGAATTATTGTAGCTTAAAGAATTAATTGAAAGAGGTAATGGTTGGTAGTGGCTAATTTTAAGTGAGTAAAAATTTAATGGTTTAATTAAAAGATTTAGAAGTTTGAGGTGTCTTCTTACAACAGAGTAAAAGTTTAAAGAGTGTCAATGTTATTTATCCATATAATAATAAACTACCTTAAAAATTAAACTCAATTATTAATTTTTTATACATGAAACTCAATTATTAAATATTTGTTGAAATACAAAAGCCTTACTTTTGATTTTAATTTAAAAAATAAAATTTTATAAATACTTTGAAAAGTAACAAGAGGTAATATGCGTGAAGTTATAAATATAAACCTCGTTACCATCGTAAGAAAAATTATCAAAACCCCACTTAACTTCATGTTTTAATTATTATCTTTTGTAAGCTAACAAGTTATTCTCACATTCTCTTTATTTAATTGGCTCAAGCCATGTGTGGAATTTATTTTTCACACATACAAAATTGTGATTTGGAAAAAAAAAATTACAAGATTATGAGCAATTTTTATAAAATAAACTTTTTTTGAAAATAAATTATGAGAGTATAGGATTTTTTTTAATGAAATCGGGACTAAAAATCCAGATTAAAAAAATTGAAAAACTTGAATTAGCAATAAAAAAAGGTGTAAAATTAAAAAATGTTTATCCGATTTAGACCCTGAAATCAATTGAAAAAGTGTCAAATTAAAAAATTAGAATAAAAAGAGTACACTCTTAATTTTATTCCTAACAAAAGAAAATGATCAAAATCGTCTCTACAAAATATAAAAGTCAGTTAAGTTAAACCTTCTATCACTTTCCTAACGACGACAATTAACGCGACACATAATGAGGGAATTAATGATAAAAATTGAATGAAATGAAAAAGAATTCTCAATTGAATTGGAACCTACAGCTCAATATACATACAAGTGTATTAGACTAGCTTGCAACTCAAGCTACTCAACCAACTATAACAAACTTAACTATCAATAACTAACTTTTGTTTATAACTAACTGCACAAGCTATGAAAGCTGTGCTTACATTCTGTTAATTAATATGTCTATTTTTTGTATTTTGCAAAGATGATATTTGCAAAAAAAAAAAATTTACATATTTATGTGCCATGTCAATTACCAATGTTAAGAAAATAATACAGAAATTAACGTGACTGACTGTTTTATTTTACAGAGATGGTTTTGACCGATATTTTTTGACAAAGACAAAGTTTATTGAAGTAAAAAAAAAACTAGAGAGATCAATTAGGAGGTTTTTTAAAAAAAAAAAAACGTAAACTCAAAATTAGGGTTTTTTGTCTTGATTTTAAAGAGAAAAAAAAATCTCACTCTTAAGTAAATATCTCAAAAGTATCATATAATTTGATAATTTTATCCTTCTAACACCACAAATTGCTTTAAAAAAAAAAACGAGAAGGAATCGAGCAATGATACCAAATGTAAATAAAATGAACAAGGTGAATAAAATTGTCATTGAAATTGTTTCATTGGCATGTAACAAATCCAGAGAAATGTACCAGCTAAATCCTATAGTGGTTGGCGGGTGGTGGCGTAGTGGAACACAGCTATAAAACTTTATGTGGCAGAGATCAGAGAGAAAGAAAGACAGACAGACTGACTGACTGACTCACTAATAGGCCATATAGATAGATAGATAGATGAGTTGGTGCCTTAATTGGTGCTTTGTTTTAACCTTTTTATGAGATCTTGACTCTTGCTTAGGTATCCCATGTGAAGAGGAACCGTAAGGTCCAGCTTCACTCATTTGGTTTTATGCAAGCAACACTCATTCAAAATAAAATTACCCTCCATAGACTACATAGCCCATGTCACGTGTCTCTAGTGAGGACCTAAATTGGTCGTTTATTTGGGTTTTTGATTCTTGGCGGGATTTAGGACTTGGGGGTACATTTCTACTTGCAATAATCGCTTGGATTTTAACCTAGGTTGATTAGCCACTAATTTGGATTATATTTTTCAGAGAATAAACATGGCTGTATTTTTAGGATATAGAGTGTGTTTGATACCATGGATAAAACAGAAAAATAGAGACACGAGAATGAAAATTTTATATATTTTTTGTATTTTGTTGAAGCTGTAATAGAGAGGACAAAATTTTTTTGTATAAGAGACACAAAATTGAAGTTTGACAAGATAATTTTTTTTTCTATCTCTATCCTTGAATTTCTTTCCTCATATTTTATCTTTTGATACCAAATAAAATATAAGTGTAAGGGAACTAACTTCGTCAATTGATGTTGGTGGCAAGAAGGATTCCTCTTAGTTGATTTTTTTAATTGACAAGATTATGTATAATTTCTTACTATTAGCATAGGAGATCATATTTAATATAACCAACAAATACATTAATAATAGAGATCACATGTAACTTTATTAATTGAAAAAGTTAATTGAGATTATAGTTTGGTTTGTGCCCGATGAGTGAGAAATTACTAGTTACTAACGAAGTGTTAATTAGAATTGTGTTTTGCCTATTAATAAAATGTCATTTAAATTTAAATGGGAGTTTAATTATTATGCATTAATACTTCATTAGATTCACTTTATTTGTCACTTTCAATTTTTTTGATACATTCGTAAATTAATACATCTTGACATAATTATGTTTAGATACATTATTTTTAATGTATCTAAAATGTGAAAGTGACATATAAAGTGAACTGGAGACAATAGTATAAAGTGTTTTTATATTGTTATCTAAATTAAATATTGTCATAAAAACTAAAATAATTGATTATTTTATCTATTACTTATAAAGTCATATATACCAAATAATTTAATTAAATGATTGTGTAAAAAAAACTTTACATTACCCGTGGATAGCCATTAAACTCTTATTTCAAATAGTAAAAGAACTTACCATTACCTCATATTTATCAAAAATATCGTTAATTTTATGAGTGACAATCTTAATTAACTTTCTATATGACAACCCAATAATTTTTCTTGTTTACTTTAATTGGCTATCTTTTGTTGCTGTCTTCTAGATGAGCTAAGGTCAATGATTTTATTGGATTCACTCATGATGAGTCAGCTAGCTAGGGTTGCATGTGAAGTGGTTATCAAACAGTGAAAGAACAAATTGGACCGGTGGGGGTAGTTGAAGACCATCAATATTTGTTTCTTTTGTTTGGTTACTTCCTTCTTAATCAAGCCGAAGAGAAGGTGTGTTCATTTTTGTCCCTATGGGGCAACAAAACAAAAGCACCCTCAACTCCTGTCTCCATTAAAAGTCAATTTTTGCCATTTAATCCTATTCTTTAAGTGTGCTATACATGCTAACATGCCATATTAAGTAATTAATCCATATAGAGAGTATATATATATATATATATATATGTCATCGTTATCAACCAATTTATTAATTGCCCCTTTGAAGAAGCTCACTCCATTTGGAAGTAGCTACTATTTAGAATAAAATAAAAGATATTGATCAAATTAATCTTAATTTTGTGAGAGAATTCTCTCACTATTGTGGACTTGGCTTTGCCACCAAGATACCAAGCAAAGCCTGCAAAATAATTTAAGGTAACATGCAAAGGAGAGATGAGATGTCAACACGTGGAGGGTGACAAAGGATGTTGTTAATAGTCGATGGGACATCAACGTTGACACGATTCTTTTACTTTATATATTTTATTTTATGCATTAAGTGCAAATTTTTTTACGCTGTATTAATTAAGTGTTATTATATATGTAAAATTATCTAACTCTCTTGCTCCTTACTATATATTTAAAATATTTTTCTTTCTTAAGGTTTTTGATGAATGGTTTCTTCTGCCCTTCTTCATTTGTGGCCCATGTTTAGCCGTCAATCACGTTACTCATGGGTCCCCGATCCAATTGTATTTTTTTACCTTTTTCCATTTTGTTCTTTCTTTTGTCTATACCAGCTAGGAAATGCGTAAATGTGTATCATCCCAAGAGAAATTATTACAGATTCATGAAATGCATAATATACCTGTGTTCTTCTCGCTTATAGAATGACATTTTGAATTAAGATAATAGTTAGAGATAAGTATTTTTATTATATGAAACTAAAATATCATTTTATTATAAATGATTAAAATATAATCTTATTTAATATTTTATAAATTTTTAATAATTTCTCATAAAAAATATGACAAATATTTTGTAAAAATGGATTTCATATTTTAAATTAACAAATTTAAAATTTTAAGATATTATTCTCTCTGTTCTCAAATAATTGTTTACATTTTTATCTTGGTATTTTTACAAATAACTGCACACTTCCTAAATCTAGACAATATTAATTGTATGTTTTTTAACCATAATCCTATTAAGAAAGAAACTTTGTAAGAGAATAGTAAATGAGAGAAAAAGTAGAAATGAAAATATTAAATATGAATAACTTTGTAAAGTGCTATAACTTTCAACCATTTTCTTAATATCCGTGCATAACTCAAAGTAGATAATTAATGAAAAACGAACGAAGTATTCTTCTAATTTTGAGGGTAAATGCACGATTAGTTATAGCCAAAGGTAAGATTTCAATTTGATAAATGTTATTTGGACTTATTAGTTATAAAATATCGTGCTAGCTAATAAGATTTAAATTTTATTAACTTCTCACTTAATAGTAAAATAATTAGTGAATTGGTAGAGTGTTTTATGACCAATGAATAATGAATCCAAAGAACCCAACTCTTCGGTTTTTATGGAACTATGGAAGTAACAATGGAGACGTGTATTGTAAGTATATACAGGGAGGTTGATGAAGCAAGGTGCAAATATTGTTCGATTATTCGAACCAATCATCGACCAAAGGCCCACATTGACACAAAAATGGACCTTCATCGATTCAGTTTTGTTGGTGCCGTCTATCATGCATGCCTTATCTTGTATATCCTACTATTGTCTATTATCAGTGACTGGCGTGCACTTAAGTCAATCATTTGCAGCTACCAATCGATATTGAAAAGAGAAAAAAGTAATCACATTTCCTGCTTTTGTCAATTGTATGGGAACGCATCTTGGGATTTAAACCCCCTTTTTGGGATTTATTTTGATTAAAAGATGGAGCATATGGCTAATGAGGTAGATTGTAGGTGTCACAAGAGACGGTTTGATATTTATAATTTTCTTATAATTTAGCTTTTTATGTATTGTGATTTTTTATTTTGTTTATGTCTTGGTTTGTTGCCTGTGTGTAAGGGTACATGTAAGTACGGGTTAACCCGATAACGTGACAACCCAATATAATATTTTTGGATTGGATCAAGTTATCAGGTTTGTTCTCGTAAAATTTGATGAAATCGATTTCTAATTAAGTAAGGTATTGGATTACAAAATTAAACTTGATTACGCGACCCAATGACTCGATTATTTTATTTTAAAAAATTAGGCTTTTATTTTTTTATATATATCACTGTCTCGTCACATAAACATATATACAACTTTTTAGTTCTTTACTCCATCCTTATCCTCATGTCATTATCTCTTTAAATAAACATATAGACAATTTCTTCTTCTCTTTTCTGTTTTTTCAATTTTTTTATTTTTATTTTTTATGTTATTTGTGAGTTTTAAAATCTAAAATAAAAATAAATGGGTAACCTGATCACTTAACCCGTATATGGTCGGGTTGGGGTCAAGTCAAATTTTGTAAAGAAAAAATCGAACCAACCCAATTAGATATTTAATTGGGTTGAACGTCTTTTTAGCCCAAATTCAACTAAATTGTAGCCCTACTTATATGATTCAAACTTTGTAAGTCAATCCATTAGTTCCTCATCTCTTTGATGGATAAAATAGTATAATCTATCGAGAAAAAAAGATTCTTATAATTTCATATGCTTCTTTTATCTTATTTTTAGTGTTCAATCAAATGTAATAAACTTTTGAAATACATTAAAAAATGACAAGTTTTACTTTTTCAATCAAAACTTTTTTTATATTAATATTTAAAATACTCTCTTTAGTGTCTTAAATTGGATATCAAATATAAACATCAAATTTAGGGATGACAAAAATACACATAAATTTGGATACTCACAGATATTACCCGCAACAGGTATGAAAATACTCACATTTTTTGTACTCGGGGACGGATATCCATACCCATTTATTAATGGGTATGAATATGGGGAATGAGGTACCTGGCCCATGGGTACCCGTTGATGCAAATTTTACAACACTAGTAAGTGCACTAGTTTGTACAAGTAATAAAAGTGAGTGTTAAAATTCAGGCACCACAAGAATAATATTACACTAGAATTTAATCAACAAATAACTTGGTTGAATTGATTATAGTAACAAAAGAGAATTGAGTTTGATTTCAATGAAATAAAATGACAATTAAATAAAAGAAGAAAAGAAAAAACAATTTAGAACAATGGAAGAAAAACTAGGAGAAGAGACTTAGGGATTACAATGGGTAGGGTTGTGTAGGGTTTTGGCTCAACTCTTATCCTACCTTACCCACAGGTTTTACAAATAAAAACCCTAACCTCACCCATAGAAAATATCTAAACCCTTACCCCACCCTACCCATTAATTTTTCAAAAATATTTTTATATTTACATAATATAAGTGTCAACCAAGGTTGTCAAACTCGAGAGTTTAAGTAAACTCGTGAAATCTTAGCAAACTCAAATCATAAACTCATAAGAGTTTACGTATGTAAAAAAACATATGTTATAAGCAATATAATTACGAACTAAACATGATTAAATATTGTATATATATAATTTACATTGAATACTTTTAACATTAAAATAAATAAATGAAAGAAATATTATAAAATATACTTTAATGCATGACACTTTGATGTAATGTCATAATTTATTATGTATGTGTATTACTTTATAGTTTGATAAAACATAGCTGAATTATAATAAATATATAAAATTAGATTAATAAACTTAATAGATATTATTTACCATAAAAAAGTCAGCTACGTATCTAACGAAATTGTCAAATTTGTACATTTTGAAGTAAACTCGTAAACTCGTAGGTTGATTTTAACACCTATACTCGCTAGTTAAATCGAAATTTACTTAAACTCATACGAATTTACAAAAATAGAGTTTACATGAGTGTTAACTTGTTTTGTGATGTAGAATCGTAAACTTGTAAAAATTTATGAATTAACTCGAGATTTTAATAACGATGACGTCAACTACAAAAAAATAATTATTTTAGTGCATAAGAACAACATAATTTAAAATAACAACACAATTCATTAACATTTAAACCATATATAGT